>JANLJB010030023.1:0-19535 GCA_026212285.1 Bursera cuneata | reverse complement strand
AAGACTATACTACATTAGCACCTTTGAAGAATAAACCAATCAGAAATTCAACAACAAATACACCAAATTCTAACCTTAGATCCCACAGAAGTGATTGCCCATTACACTGCAGGTGACTTTCCCAGGATGATAGCTCAGACTGGACAACAATAACCATGTCAGAAAGTGCCTTTGCCTGATAATGTTTGTCAACCAATAATGGATCGCTATGGATGAACCAGAAGATTGGCACTTCTAGTGTGGACCTGCTATGAGCTTGTGCCCCTGAATTATTTAAGTAAAAATTGAAGTATTAGATCCAGCAAGAAAAGAACCAAATACGCAACTCCTCAGTACATGCCATTTTCTTAAAAAACATAGCCCCCATACTTCCAAAAAAATATAGAGTAGAAAATGGAAATGACTTAGAAAAAGAGTGTATAGCATGTTATATATTGACCACTAAACTGGTCTAGGGTAGCATCCATTAACAACTGCCTCCCATGAGTTACAATAAATTCAATTATTAGTTTGTAAACCCCATTCAGATCTCAAAAGGGCAACTTAGGCCAAAAAGAATTTGGATTGAGAAAAAGGATCCTCCACATTTACACTCCGTCAAATTAAGGTTGGCAAAAATGATCAGATTCATAAATGAACATCAAGCTAGGGGTGAGCAGAAAAGAAAACCAAAACCAAACCAGACCAAACAGGCGGTTTGGTTCAGGTTTCAAGTTGAACGAATCAGTTTGGAGATATATCCCAAAAATGATTGGTTCAGTTCAGTTCTCGGTTTGGTGCTTTAAAACTGCACCAACCAAATTGAACTGGTTGTAGTTTTCTAAAAAGAGAAATATTGTCACATGGCAGTTAATGAATGGACAAACAAAGATGCACATTATAGGCTTGAACATACCAGATAATTCCCCACCTTAAAATAAAAATACTTTAATAAGATTCAGGCAAGTTACTAGTGATTTTGCCACTGTAAACTTCCCTATAGGGTTTTTCGTTATTTCAAAAATTTCTGTTTTTCTATTTAATAAAAAATAAGTTTCGTAAACCAATGAGCTAAATTTTCAGGTTGATTATACACCCAACCAAAAAACCAAACCAAACCACAAATGGAATGGATGGTTTGGTTTGCTCTCCTCTGGTATGGTGGTTTGGTTTGGTTTGATTTGAAATCAATTAAATTGACATAGGATCATTTCAGTTTGGGTTGAGCAAATACCAAACTGATCGGTTCAGTTCCCACCCCTTCCAAGCCCACATAATAAGGTGGATTTAGGTGATCCAATGGGCTTCCCTAAGAAAATATTTGTTTAGTTGTAAGTTAAACTGCTTTTCTTTGAGCTAATATGATGACCAGAAGAACCTGTTTATTTTGGAAAGTATTGACCGGTTGAGTTTTATTTTGCCAGGTCTAACCCTGATAAATCTATCTCCTAATTTATGAGTTGAAACAGAAACAAAATGTTGAATTTTAAAGGATGCCCAAAAAAAAGCTAACGACTGAACAAAACAAGGCAGGTCTTTCCATACCATTTTTTTCTTCCAATATAAATTTGAAGCCTGAGATTATTTATGCTTGAACTGCTAAACCAGCAAACCTAATTGTAAAATTATAGGGAGATTTAATTTGATAGTCTGTCAGCAATGTTAGAGGCTAAGATTGAGAAGATCTACAGCTAAAAGATTCTTATTCTTATCCCATGATTTTAGGAGATTTGGTTGTTTGTTAACAAATCTTTAGATATGAGTTTCCGTCTTTACATTTTTCCTTTTTAGATGTTTTCTGATTTTTTCCTATGTTGTAAATATCCCTAAAATAGATGAGGATTATCATCTATATATTTAGAGGGGAATGTAATCCTTTGACATAATGGAATATTGATTTTTTCATTCCAATTCAATACTAATCTTTAAAAATAACAAAATAAAATAAATACATAAATTTGTCTCTTAAATTTCAAGCAATAGATGTAGGATCTGACCAAGATGCAAAAGGTGGATATGGAGAAAATGAGAGAAAGCATGATACATATGGTAGTAATGCATAGAGAAAAGATTATGTACATGAAGATTTATGTTTAAGCAAGAAACAACACAAAGTATAATGTTTCATAATAAATTGGGGTGATAAGTAAAAAACAGTAAGCAATTAATGGCACTACATAACCTCTTAGAGAGCCATGATCATTCAGCCTCTGCAGTTGATACTGGAGTATGGAGGAATCAAGATAGGAACGAACAGTTTTCCTATATGTTCCATTAACAAGCAACAGAGGGACAGCTGCTGCTCGCCGTGCCACTGAAAAGGCCATTGCTAAAGCAGGATCCTCTGAAAGTGTTAACCTGTAATTCTCAGCAACATCAGCACAGTTAAAATAAAGGAAAGACAAACTTTTCTCCTGTAATTGATGGAAGGACCAACAATAAGTATGTAACAGTAGTATCTTAATGTCAAAATGGAAAGTTCATAACACGAAAGTAACCATACAGAAGACCGAAAAGAGATAACAATAACATCTGAGAATATGCAGTGATGTTAAAGTGGGTCTAGGAACATAAAAAAGAAACACGAGAGTACAGTCTGAACACCTGTGCGGACTAAAGATAGGTTTCTGTGAAGGTAACAACAAAGAGGAAAGCCCATCCATAAGAGCCTTGAGATCCACAGGCAATTGTTTGACTTGGTTAACTTTCTGCATCAGTAAAGTTTCGATAATTTGTTGCTTCTTTAAAAAGAAAAAAATGAAGTTTACAGTTAAAGACAACTTTTTCATTTCAAAAGAGAGCCCCTTTTAACAATCAAATAAAAATGATACCTCCTGTGTGATGAAAAACAACTGAAAGGATATCTGCTCATAATAGTGGAATGCACCATCAGCAATTGAAGGTGATATGACATGTCTCATAGAACCCCACAGCGTAGCACCTAAATGAGCAAGAAAAGTATCCCGCGCAACAGTGTAGTTTTGAAACTCCTGCTTTCAAAAAATTCTTTTTAATGGTATGATCAAAGCTTGAAACAGGAAAGAATGGTTCACTCTTACTAACAGGCCAGGTGGCATACCTCATATGTATCACTAAATAGATTCCACTTCTCCATTTTTTTTAAGGCATCTATGGCCTTCCTCTTATGACTTTCATCATACTCTTCCCCTTCAAAAGCCTGGAGCTCATTTTTCAAATCTTGCATTCTCTCGTCAAGCTCTGAAATGATAGTGGCATGTAAAAGAATTGCAGAAATAAGGAATCATGTAAAACCATAAGCCTACTGTATAAGTCCATAAGTATGCTATACTGTTTTCTAAATTTTATAGTGCTTAATCTGAAATATTAGACATTTTCTTATTAAAAATGAAAAATTCTAAAACATTAAAAAACTGGAGAAAAGGAAAGATCTCATCTCTCCTAAACATATGTTTCTACTACTAAATTCAAGGAAAATGTTGCTAAAATATCATGGACGCTCATGTTTGGCCTAGAGTATCAAAATCAGATACTGTGCCATTTAAGAAATAGAAATAAAGATAACGACTTGATAAAATATTTTGGTCAATTATTTATGGTTATAATTTGATCAAATAAACTATTTTTAATTCTCGCTTTGTAGCTTATGTAAGGAGCTTTTCAGAACTCACTGCAAAAGTATAAAGCTGTCAATAATTTTTCTCTAATAGCAGCTACAAGCTAATAACATACTATACAGTTACGTTAGACACAGCAGAACTAAAACAAGTTTCTGTTATCCAATTCATTAAACGTTTAATAATACAGTTTTGGATTTTAGCAAAATATCAGCATGTCCATAGAGGAGAAAGCCTGTATAGGAGAAAGCCTGTATATATGTAAAGCTTCCCCCATCCGAATATCAGGATTTTGTTAAGATTTAAACCTCGGAGCTGTCAGTCATTGGATTGATTCGACAGCTGAACAATTACTTCCAGCTTTTATAAAAATAACTTGTATCAAGAACGATGTTAGAATTTACAAAATTAAATAACCTGCAGGAACTGAACATTATATAGACTGTCAGCACGAAAGCAATTGACATTAAATTTTCATATTTAAAAAAAACAAAAAAAAAAAAAGACCTGATTCACTAACTCCTCTCTCTCTTCATGTTTTAAACCTAAAGCCCTTACTCCCTTCTCTCTATAAGAAATTAACTTCAAATTTAAATATTTAAAAGAAAAAAACAGACACACACACACACACACAAAATAACCTGATTCAACTCTCATCCCTCTCTCTTTCTTCATGTTTTAAAATTAAAACCTATTTTCCTTTCTTTATAATTCAACTCTCTCCCCTGATTTTTCAACCTCAAAGTCTATCTTCCTTTCCTTTCAATATCTTTCCACAGTCTCTCAGCACGGTTGTTTTGTCTAATTAAAGTTCTTGTTGCAGCAAGAAACTAAATTTTCTACCAAAAGGAATTTATGTACTTTCATAAATATTGGAGCTTATTTTTGTTATATATTTAATTATTTTTCATTTTCTATTTTTGGTATATATGTTTTGGAAAAGAAAATTTTAAATGCATTTTTTATTAAGCATATTTATTTTTTAAAATTTTTACTTGAAAAAATAAATGATGTTACTTGTCATGTATATTTATTTTTTGATAATTAACCATCTTTTCTTAAAGGAAAAATTAAACGAGCTTATCACTGATCTAAATTTAACTTTTTAGTTTTCTTTATTCAAACAATCACACACATTTAATATTGGAAAGAAAGGTAGACTTCGAGTCTAAAACAAGGAGAGACGCTTTAGCAAATCAAGCTACACAGGACTTTGTTTATTCTTTATATTGATATCAATTGCTTTCATCCAAGGTTTTCTACACCAAGTTCAGTTGTCGCGGACTTTTATTTAATGTCGTCAAATATAACACTTTCATAATACACATTATTCTTTATAAAACCTTAAAATAATTGTTTAGACATTGGATTGACAGCTTTAAGTCTAAAGCTTCATATATATATATAATCCTGTTATAAGGAAGTTGCATTTTATTTTTATTTTTTTTTAATATCTAAACCTCAACAATTGGGAGTATAAGTTATCTCTCAAAAGTACTCTTAGAGGTATAAGGTGATAAAAGTTCCCAAATTTTGTCTTGTAGGAAATTCAAGTTGGATGAAAATGAAAAAATTAAAAAAAAAAATTATGAACTCCTATTAATTCATACCTTTGAGAGTTGTGTTGATTAAAAAAAAAAAAAATTATGGATGTTTTCATCTAAGAATTCTTTTATGTGTATATGTGTGTATAATCAAGACCTTAAATAAAATTTTGACTTAAAATCTTAATTTAAATTTTCACCAATTTATGTTAATCCAAAAATAAATATTAAAACCTTTTAAGAGACTTGCAATTATTAAAAAGCACATTATTTTTATTAATTGTTAAAACCCCCCAAAAATATTAAATAAAACTCTGATCAGAGGCTTTTAATAATTAATAATAAAAGCGGATTTTTTAAATAATCACAAATCTCTCATGGATCTGAAACCTAATCTAAAGGCATAGAGTCAGAGAACTAAAAAGTTGGCAACTTAAAAACTCACCCTCACAAAGAGCAAGCTTGACTTTCCTTCCCTTGCAATGTTTGAAAGCAAAAAGCTCATAAATATCAATCTCTGCAAGAAGAATATCAATGGCCTGGTGATCCTTCTGCAACATTAAATGCATGATATATTACAACAGGGAATAAAATAAACCAAAAAACGATAAAAGACTAAATTATAAATAATTATCTAACAACCAAGGCTAATTAAGGTAGTGCCTTTTGTATCTGAGTTCAAAAATATACTCTTAAAGTAATTCAAGAACTTTCCACAACTTATGGATGACCAAACCCACAAAAGTTTCGAACGCAACCACAAAATACTAACATTAAATACTCAAAAGTACTTCCCGTTTTTAGGAAGGTGTCTGCTTTTCTTAGTGGACACATGGTCCACTCCTGAAATCTCTATTTTTTTCTATTACTGAAACACTTTATCTGGCTTCCTATCGAACAAATACTCCCAAGTGCTTTCCTATTACACATAAATATTCCAAATGCTTTCACACTTAAATACAATCCTAAAAATACTTGTGATTGACAATCTACTACAGTTTGCAGTCTCCACAATGCACAAAAGATTCACAGACAGAGACCTCTGAGAATCTCCAAGTTACTATGTTTACACCAAAAAAAAAAAACCAAACAGCATACACAGTGGAAAGACAACTGTTTCTGTAGTACGTTCAACCTAACATGCAACAATAAAAGAACTCCCTTTTTAATAAAGAATGATATTGTTAAAGAAAAAAAAATTGAAAGTGAAGCGACCAAGTAAACATGGTAAATTAAAAAAGAGTTAGTCCATAAGTTTTGTAAAAGATCTAAATACTCCAAAAAGGAACCAGAAAAACCAGCTGTTGCAGGAATAGAGAACCATGAAAAGTTGCTAAAAGACATCTTAATCTCAAACCAAAAAAATCTCCACACCATCAAACTTTTCCCCCCCATAACTTCCAAAAGAGACAAGCAGGAACCATCCAACTACATTAAATAGGCCACTCACCACTAGTCATTCTAAAGAATGCTAGTCAGATGTAATTGAAACCAACACTAATAACTAAAGTTGGATTCAATCATCTATGCATCTAAATTTCATTAAACTGTTGCTAAGAAAAACCATTACCATGCACACACTATTATAACAGTTGTAGTATAGGAATAATATTGGTCTAGACATGCCTCAATGTAGAAATGAAATATAATAAAATCTCTGAAAAATGACAAAGGACATGTCAGAAGATTTGGCACATTATGTCACTCTTATTTCACCACAGCATACATACATCACCAAATACTGCAAACTTCTCCTGGATTGCATCTTGCAAGCGATCTTCAGCTTCATCTTCAGACATTTCTGCTTGCCACAAAAATTATGGAATAGGGTAAATTATCAGTATAAAATATAACAGAAGTTGAACATACAGTATAAACTGATCCAAAAGAAGTAGCAATACTAATTAACTATCAAAGATTTGATTCTATTTTTGTGGGAAAGTGAGACAAAATTTATGGACAAAGTAAGAAGCAATCAAAAGACTTAATACTCTAATGGCCATATCAACCTTGTAAACTAACAAGTATATTTATAAGTCTAAAGATTGCTTTTCAGTTAGCTCATAGCATTGCAACATCAGACTTGCATTTTGTGAATTATAGCTAACGAAATCTCCATCTTAGAAAAGTGAATAGTTTACTGGAAGAGAACTACTGAAAGTACCTTCAACTGCACCAATGGTCTTCCCTACATTTGGTAAACTAAGTTCTGTACGAACACCTTCTCCACCGACAGCAGGCCCCCATGAGAAAGGGCCAGCAGTTAAATCAATAAATGCCCACCTAATACAACATTTACAATTAAGTCTCAAAATGCTTTGTGTGTGGGAGGGGTAGAGGGAGTAAGACAGAATAAACTCCTCATTCCATAAAGGTTGCCACAAAGACAGAGAGATAGAGACAGAGAGAGAACCTGTCCTTTCCTATCCATGTATCTGTGAGACATTCTGCATGGAGACCACTGAATTCCCCAGACCTTAGTTCCTTCTCAAGAAGAAGTTTCATATCTTCATTCTTCCCTTTTAATAGCTTGAATTATAAAAACGAAACAGGGAATGTTTAAAAAATGAAGAAATAAAGCTCTCAAACGATTGGCATTGCTTAATCAATGTGTCTAACAAGAAAACCATGTACCTGTAAGACTTTGCTATGAATAATATCAGCAGTATCCTTTCCTTGATACAATTTCTCAACATTATTAAGTGCATCTAGGCAAATGTTGTACCATTCCACCTGAAGATAGTTAAATCCAGCACATCAGTAACCTTATGATAAAACATCCAATTAGAAAAGAATGAACTGTCAATATTCTGTAAAATATTAGGCTTGGAAAATATAGTTGAATATTTATTTCAAAGTATAACCACTAACAAGTGTGGCAAAAAGCATCACTGACTGTGTTCAGTAAAAGTGTTTGAAAATGAAAGGAAATTGCAAACTATAACTCTCTGCTTTTAAGGTTATTACGATACTTGCATTTAATACATATTGGGACATCCATAAAAGACTGAATCTTCAAATTGTACCAAAATATTCCTGAAGTATGAAAAATAATGGAAAACTAGGAACAAACTTCTATCTGGTTCCATGTCGTAGATGATACTGGAAACATACAATATTTACCATATAAAACAGCAAGGTCGCATAAAATTTGATGTTTCAGCCTTTCTTAACCAATAGGTAAAAGTTAACAATAGCATTAATCTCTAAGATAACCCCTCACATGCATATAAAATATGATGAACTTGTTATGTGGATCAAGTGCTAATGCAAATGCAGACATGTGAGAGCTTCAAACATAGGATCACACCGTCAAATTATCTCAAATATTATTTTTAAACTACTTTTAAGTTGAGATATTGTCTTATCATCCACCTACTCATTCTAAATCAAAGCTACATCATTTAGGATACAAAAGTTAGAAAGAAAATTTAGTAATATTTTTAAGTTGATAAGGTTTGAACGACACTATTTTAGATCTAACAGATTTAGAGATCAACAGGGACTGAATGATAGATAAATAGCAAATTAAGATACAAAAATCAAATTGTAATCTAACTCCATGTATTAATTACATTAATAAATTAAATCACTGGATGACAATAATTATGACATTGGGCTACTTTCTTATCTTAATACACATATAATATTTTCCTTGGCATTAGAGTTCTATGAACCTCAAAATGGAAAAATGGTAAAGAAAATGAAACTAATAGTGAAAGAATAATAACTTGATTAAATTTATCAGATGGTAGTTTCTCACTCAATATATGGAGGTAGAATGTTGCTGCAATATATTCAACAAGGAACACAACACTTAAATTGATTTCTGAAACTTTTTACTTTTTCCATTACTTATCGCAGTCAAGCAATTATTCCCAGTCTTTTTTCAATATCAATGATAAGCTCATCAAAGGGAATACCCAACTCCCATTATGATGCTTGTACTACAAAGTTAAAAGGAAAACTATTCCTTCCAAATACTTCTTTCAAAAGATTAAAATTGTTTAAATTCATCAATCTTCTAGTTTCTTCTTGATCAAAGCTCCTTGTAAATAATAATTTAAAAAATATAATAAACCATTATGCATCAGTCAAAACAAGTCTCAATGCATTTGTACCAGGAAAAGACAACAAAGAGAAAGAGAATGGAAAACACCTCCGGAATATCTCTTATCTTTGACACATAAATCTCAACTTCAAAGTCACCAATTACTTTCTACAAAGATTTGCACTAGGGTTCCCCTAAAGTGAAATCTTCATTTCTCATTTGGGATTTGACCCAACAGATGAAAATAAATTAAACAAAACTCTGCCAACTGCAACATTTACCAGTTTAATAAATTATACAAAAAGAGTACTAACCGTATCAGTGTCTTCAGCTATCGTCCAAGCAAACTTCGTCATTGGATGCTTTGCGTACAAAGGTCTCTTAATCTTATCAAGAGCTGTAAATCATTGATTATCGAGATATTTCTAGAAAACAACTTGAGAATAATAAACATAAATTTCCAACATCATTCAGAGATAGAAGTGAATAGATTAGAATTTGACATTTATTCCATACCAAGAACACTCTCTGGAATGCTCCCAGATTGAAGAATTTTTGTTTGCAAACTCTTATTCTGTAAAATAAATAACTGTAAGTGCCAGTTCTTTCAGCATGATTAAGGCACCAATGAAAAAATAAGAGAGAAAATAAGAGAGTCTTCCTATATATTCATTAAAAGTAGCAAATTAGTAAGTGTCATAGTTGCTCATGACATGATTATCAATTATGAATAACAATGATAAATTCTAACACACTAAAAAGAATGGGTATATGAAAAACAAATAGAAATATGTACCTCTTTCAGAAAACTTATTTCTGATCCCGATAAACCTCTCCTGTAAAGATATTAGAATTACAAATTGGAAAATACATTAATGCAAATTAAAAATTAAAAAAGAAAATGAGAGACAATGCAGGAACATCTAAAACCATAAAATACAAGGAAATAAATAATGACATAGTCAATAAGCTAAAAGGGCTCTAGTGATGGACAAGTTGATTTCTTGTCCAATAAAGTCCCTTGGCATATTTATGAGCTTTGCTTTCTAAACAAGTTGACGATTACCTATTCTCCTCTCGTTTTAAATTTTTTACTTTTGCAGAGTTAGGAGGTTTCTTCTCCTGGAGTTTTGAACTTCGTTGTTTTGTTTTTTATCACTTGCAAAGTCTATTTTTATTTGGGTGAAAAGTTAACTCACTATCTGGATAATTTATGAATTTTTAATTATTAATCAAATTAGTTAATGAAAAGAAAAATCATGAGCAAGGAGTAGCTTAGAACCATAAGATGCATATTGCAGACAAAAGAAAGACTTAACAATTTAAACTGAAACATAAAGCAATGCCAACATTGAGAAGATCACGCAACATGGAATAAGATGGTGGTTTTGAATCAACTTAGATTGCTGCAGCATGATCCCTGTTGATTCAAATGCCACATCTCCCCTTTTGTTGGTTATATACCCTTTGGGGGGGGGGGGGGGGGGGGGTGAGGTGGTGGGGGTTGCGGGGGCNGGGGTGGGGTGAGGTGGTGGGGGTTGCGGGGGCAGTGCCGGGGGTGCGCAACTTGTTCACTCCTATACAAATCTTTCTTTTCATATATAAAGATTGCAAAGTACAAAATCTACCTAACCTTAGGCAAGGGCTTGGACAAATTTTGCTACACAAGCTTTTTGTTATAATCTTGAAACTTGCACAACCCTTGTGCTTGTCAGGCATAGCTAGCTTTGTGCTATGCCGAGGCTAAGATATGAGTGTACGGGCACGCACCAAGAAAAAATTCATAAGGGAGTGCTAAGCAAAGATGGCAAGCACACTAGGATAGCATAGCGCAGTGTGAACAACATAGCCACCACAACCCTTCCAATCCGGCCACAACAACACAAAATCTGGTCAATGTAGCCACTCACCACGCATAGCTGCAAGTTTTGATGTTTGCAACTTCTTTTCTTGTATTTTCCAACACCTTGATTTCTACAAGGAGCTCAATCTTTGTACAGCAATTCTACAACCTTTGCCATATCTCACCTTATTCTTACTCTTTCGATTTTAAGATTTAAAAAACAACTTAATCGTCAAATGATATGAAACACATCTCTTACAGCACAAAATTTGAGCTTAATAAAAATATATTTCTCTTTTTTTTTTTTTTTTTTACAAAGGTAGCAGATTTGTTTTTTTTGTTTTTTTTNTTTCTTTTTTTTCTTTTTTTTTTTTTTTTCTTTTTTTTTTTTTAATGACTTTCAAGTTTTATTTTACAAAAACACTTAAAAAACTCAAGTCTATAGTAGAAAGTGACCAATTCGGGACCAGGAACTGGGTAGACCTCAAACTTGGTGATTAAAAAGCCTGGGCCAAACATGAGCCTGGGCCAAACATGAGCCTAGGCCCAGCCCAGGTTAAACCCGAGCCTAAGTTCACATATTGCATTCCTTAGCCCAACCCGAGAATTTGCCAACCCACTTCTTATTTTGTAAGAGAACAAGTTGCGCCCACTTGCACAACTTATACAACACAAGAAACTACCCATTAGCCTAAAAAATAACTCATTAAACCTCCCATCATTTTAGCCATTAGTGCGACATTATAGCACCATGTCTTGACACATTGTCAACCTATCAATTCAATTGCATGCCATGCTAGTGATTTCTATGCTCCATGTTGCTGCAACCTTTATGTTCGCATGCATGTTGTTGGAATTAATTCTCACAAGTACCATAGCTCACATTCGTGTTTGAAATAGGAAACTGAAGACTTCGTTGGTTTGATTGACTCTAGAGCTTTTGGGTTTGCGTTTGAAGCAATGTAAGCATCATTCTCCCCTAGTTTGAAAGGACTCAACCTTGAGTCTAGGGGTTCATCTTTATGATAAGCTAAGAGATTTGAAACATCAAATGTTGTTAGAACACCATATTCACCTCGGAGCTCTATTTTGTATGCATTGTCATTAATCTTCTTCAAGATCTTGAATGGACAATCTGCCTGCCCCTGGTTCAAGTTTAGCATGCTTCCTATTAGGAAACTTCTCTTTTCACACCGATTTACACTATCCCTAAGTTACTACCCCAATACGCGCATTTTCACATTATGCAATGTCACTACATTACTTCGCACTCCCCTATGCATTTTTATTTAGGGGACAACCCCATCTTAGCCTTAACATAGTGCAAAGCAAGCTATGTGTAACATGTGCAAGTTTCAAGATTCTAACACCAGCCACATTGGTCCAACTGCTGATATGATTTCTCATGTTTCATCATAACCGTCTACTATTAGTATCATTACTCGGATCAAGTTTCTTAGTATTACCTCAAATTCCCTTATATTACATTCCTTAATTTATTAATGCAACACAAGAAACTCTAATCCTATTCCCTCAAGTATGGTTATATCATCAAAACACCTAGGTAACGAGTAAATTTTATCAAATTAATTCAAAATAAAATATGCTTAATACGTCTACAACAAGAAAAGGCAAATAAAAACCAATGTGACCCAAACCTCCTTCCCCCAAAGAAGGAAAAAAATTAAAAGAAAAGGGAAAAAACATTTTAATACATCAACTGACATACAATTCCATTGCTTTTTCTAATAAGAATTTTGAGTTACAATCTTAGAAGCCCTCACTAAAACTTCTACAAAGCCAAATTATCCATCACCTTGACATCCTAAGCTCATAAGTCATAATTTGTGCACATTCAAAGGATCAAGATTGTAACTTGCAATTTTTCCAACTAATTTATTTAAGTTTGGTGTAGCTTATACTTCGTATTAGTTATAAGACATAACACCTGCTTCTCCACTTACTATTTATTTGCAACTGTGTTCATATAGCGTAAGTGCTCTTTCCCACATTAATATCAAGCCATCGAGGGTTTCAACTTCCCAAATAGATGCTTCACATCTCACTAGAGAATCATACTTGAATGATGCAATAGACATTAAATACCTTGCATGGCATCAAATGGTTGCAAGGCATAGATGACACTATTATATTGTAAGGATTATTACTAATTTCATTAATTGGTGGGCATCTAAAATTGTTAGGCATAACAGTAGGATTCAAACGCCAACTTGATGTGAGCAATGTTTTGAAGCGAGACACATAACTGAATCCTACTATGATCTCCTATAACTAAAATAAATGAAGAGATAAATAATTTCTAAAGTACGCACCGATAGCCGTATTTAGCTCTTTTCGCATCTAGCTTGGGATTCAAAACGAAAATATTATATGCACTTTCAAGCTGAAGATACTCAACAAGACTGGTAAAAAGAACATCCATCATATCAACATCTACTTGCCAAAAAGAATTCACGTCATCCCTGTCAACAATGAAATAAATGTTATTCCCAAATCAGCAATGGATTTTAGGAAAGCAATCCCAAAAATAAACTATAATTTAAGAATTTAGTGAAAATAATAATAATAATATATAGAAATGACTCAGTGGATTTACAAGAACTTTCATGAGTAGAGAAGCCATTTAACAGAAATTAGTTTTTATATCCACTCATGCTACTTGTGCATGAAACATATTTATCCAATCACAATGAAGACGAGTATTTAAAACAATCTACAGGATAAAGACCAAAATCTATAGAGGTACATATATGAGGATTTATATTAACCATAGTCTATGAATGTACCAAGCTTGCAACTAGTTGTCCAATTAAATCATCTCTAAAGATTGGTCTAGCACACTCACCCCCAGAGGCCCTACATCCCAAAATGTATTTCAACTCTCCCTTCCCCGGTGTGGATGATATTCTATTCAAAAAATGAACACATGGTGCATCACATATGCTCAAAACAGAAACTGAAATGACTAAACGAAGTTATTAATAGTTGTAATAGTTAAACAAGATTTTTCAAGTTAATACACAGAAATAAATAGAGTCAACTTCAGCCTGCATGTGGAAAGAAGAATTTTGTTGTTTCTCTCATATAAATAGAGACAAATAGCAACAGCAAGAAGTTCAAGGTAGGAATAATTCACCTGTCAGAAGACACATCATCCTTACGGGCTAAAACTTTTATGGCATGTTCAAAGACAGAAGTAACCTTTTCACCCATTTGTATGGCATGTACAGAAAAACTGCACAAGTAAATATATCATCAAAATGGTAATCATTTCTTATTAAAGAGAAGAACAAAATCTACTATTTCAGGAAAACAGATCATAAAGGCAACTTGTAATTTATGTGGCTGACGATAGGAAGGTGATGGCGTTGCAGTCTATCTACACTAATTTTGTAAAACGGGGTGAGTACTTCTCCAATTTGCGGAACACGTGTATGTTCAAAGATGTGATCAATTTTCGTGAACCAACGCTCAAGTTCCTCAGTGTGAAGCTTGAAATCTAAGGAATTGAAAAGCAGAACCCATAAAACGGTTACAGTTATAATAAGTTGACGGGCAACAAATAAGCCTGTGAAAGAAGAAATACATACTAAAATTATATACCTTGGTTCCCTTTTCCTTCAAATCCTATAAAAATGAAATTCACAGGGACCGGAAGATACATAGAATCTACTTCCATAAGCTTTAAGTAATTTGCAATATTACCTAAAACACAAATAAAAATAAATATATTAATTAAAAGGCCTCGATACTAATCATATCCAAAATGAAAATCGTTATGTCCCAATAGATTCTAGCAATTGCTTCAGTTGGTAGTTCACCAAAATAACAAGAATTCTTAACAAACTACATTTGCTAAATAACAAATACAGATTTAACATCAAATTTCACTAACATCCCGCGTTAAGATCTCAACCACCCAACCTGTGGTTAATTTATATGATCTTGAGAACCAATGCACAGGAAAAATAGTATTAAACCTAAGATTGACAACGATACTGCGATAACCGAGAAGTTTAAGAAAATTGAGAGAAATTTTATCAATTTATGGAAGATGATGCCAAAAACTACCAGTTATTAAATGAGTCTTGGAACACTTGGACAATTTTAAGATTTTCCTTTTCTTTATTGTAAGTAATGTAGAAAGAAGAATCTCAAAAGTTACAATTAGTGGTAAGAAGCCCATGACTCGATCATTGAGGTGAAGGGTTCAAATGCCCTTGAGGTCACCTACTTGGGATACATATATCCCACATGTTTCAAAGCCACCAAGCTAGGGTGTGCTTAGCCCCAAATTCAGAACTCGGTGAAAAATGGAAAAAAAGAAAGGAAGTAATCCAGAAAGTAGGTGGAAAGTAAAAATGGTCTTCAACCTCTTTTAGTACTTGCCAAAAGTCTCAGTAACAATACTTCCCAAAATTGTCATCAAACCCTAAGGTAAGAATTACTACAAAACATTAAATCAGGGAAGTTGGGTAGAACTTGCAATTGTCTTCAATGTCCTTGGGGTACTTGCACTGAAGTCACAAGGACAATACTCCGAAACTCAATCACTAAACCCAATAAAAGGAAGTACCCCTAGCTGTTAAATCTGCAAGGATGCTCTACCACCCACCAAGTTGATGGGAAAGCTTTCAAATTTAGGAATACCTCAGAAAACTACGAAAATAGAAAATCTTGCTAAAAGTATTATCTACCATTTATAATAAAAATAAACTGCTTTGTTATTACAGTAAACTAAGGCCAAACCCCATTACAATGTCTATGCAGTAGCCTTCGAAGAAAATTTGAGAAAAACAACTATGTACCTGCCCTGGTGTAATTGAGAGCACCCATTTTACTGGGGGAAGATTCCAAATCATCATAATCTGAAATCAATATATTTTTTTTGATAAGACTGAAAATGGACATATAGAATCAGAAAATGCAAGATACAGAGCCTTGCTGTAATCATAACAAACATATTTAGAACATACCACCACGTATAACATCCTCGCTCCAAAATCTACTTTTCTGTTTAAGGTTAAACAAAGAGAAAACCGATGACTTTCCACTTGCACGTTTCCCAGACGGGAATCCATATGACCCGGATGCTGAAAACTGCAAACAATAACTCCACATATCAAAAATATAGAAAATCTACTCGAGAGCTACAGTCTATCACAATCATCTTAAATCTTCGCTCGAAAAAATGGAAGTCTAAATTAGGTTGAATTTTGCAACTACAACATCGAAATTCAATAACAATGTCTTAAACGAACATTTACTCAACCCAAATTTTTCTTCTAATCAAAATTTGAACATTTTCCATGTACCAAAAGTAAAAAAAGAAAAATTCACTCTATTAATTCAATAGAACAAGCTTAAATCTAAACAGTTTTATAACTCAATAAGGCTCATTTCGGTGCCCTAACGTCGAGGTTTATCATAATTTAAAAAATTAAACATGACAAGGTGCGTCTATTCGTTCGATTCTGAAAGAGTTGCGATAATCAAAATAATAAAAATCGATAAATGAATCAAATAGCAAGAAGAGTTATCGAAGAGAGTGGGTTACCAGCAAAAGAAGGAAAACGAAGAAGGTAGTGAAGCAAGAGTAGGAATTGGATCCATGGGGATCCATCTTCTTCTCTATTTTCTCCTTGAAAATTGAAAATTGACTCTGCGTTTATGAATGATGAGTCACCAGAGCCTAGGTCTGCACACACTTGAGCTCTGCACTTAAACGTAATTCTCTTCACGGCAGCGACCGAATGTTGGGGAATTTTTTTGGGGAAATTAGAAAAAATAGCCAAACCAGGGGTTGAAATGAAAAAAAGCCTAATATCATAACTCTCTTATTCGCCTAACAAACCTCAACCAATAAACTCAAAATAGCGTGTCCCTTTCATAACCTGTTAGTTTTCATCTAATATCATAATTAGAAATAATTTATAAATGAAAAAGAATTAAAATACTTATATAATTCTAAGCTAGTGATAGTTAATTCTGCCAAAGCAAAAGTTGATAAAAAATTACTTTTCTTGCTCTAATCTTCTTCTCTAATAACTATGAACACCTACGCTCTAATAAGCTTCACTTGAATTACTAGATTTCTACAAATTTTTAGCATAATTTAAATTTAAGAGAAAATAAAAGAGTTGGCAGATCGGAGATTTAGAAGAGAGAGATTTTTCTTCTTTTTCTTTTCAAAGAAAAGACAAAAGTGGTAAATAAGTTATCTCTATCCATTATGCAATTTGGCTTTTATAATATTAGAAAAATATTAACTAAATCCTTGTATTTTTGTGACCTCATTATCAAGCCCCTAATTATAATAATTAAAGCTTAACGGGCTTAGCTCAATTGACTTGCAACAGTTCAATTGAATTTGTTAAATGGATCAAATCCAATAATCAAGTTAAGGTCAAAAACTAGTTTAAATAGTTCAATTATAAAATTAGCTCATTTTGCCTCTTAAGCCCATTTGTAATTTCATATCTAATATGTATTAAAAGCCCAATCAGATTTTTATGAAATTATCCAATATTCTTACGAAGTCCACTAACTTGACTAATTCTAAATTAGTCAACTTTCTCTTAAAATTTACAATCAACAGTTTATTGATATTTGTATCTTCATTCTCCCATGTGAACTCATTATAGGAGCGTCTTCAATGTTCAACTCATTAGGCTTTTAGATATGTTAGCGGTAAATCAATTAAATCAGACTATCTGATTTCGCATGTAAAATAATATGCACTGATACCAATTTATAAGACATGGTTGGCTTCTCGTAAAGCACTGTGCCTACCCAATTCTCTGAAAAGATTCGTAAATCCTTTAATCTTTTTAGGCATAGTTTTGTGTAATATGATCTTATGTCAAATGTCATATACGAGGTCTAGAACTGGAATATATCTACCCTAATAACAATGCACATGTCGGATTCAATTTATGATCGATTTTCTTTTATCAAGCAGTGACTTAGAACCATTCTAATCACTTTCATGCTTGCAAGCCTTTGAGCAATCGTTGTTGAATCCTATGTAGAATCATCTCCCTTTTTTCAGAGTGATAAATCCCATCTTGACATTACACTTACTCCTAAATGGTTCACAACATGCCCAACAAAAAGTATATATGAAACCCCATAATGGTTCTAGACACAAGTGTCAAAGCACGCTGATCTCCATATGAGATGGTCATGCAAGTCTTAGGTTAAAGGATCACATACACCTACCTTGAATGGATCTCTTATAAATACTTAGATAAACTACCAATGGAATTCCGTATCAGGTTATGTCCAGTGAATTTGTTTCTGTTCAAAATAGATAACAGTGTTTCCCTATACATTTTTGTAAGTATCTAATACTTAAATGTGTGAGAATCATATTGTTATACTTCTATAACAAGTACAAGTGTAATATTATTCTACCATACTGCAGATGTCTTATCTCAGTAGTACTTCAACCAGGGATAGTTTAATGAAAATATTTTATAAGCATTGATATCTGTCTTACATCTATATCAATACAATATATAATCATAAGGACTTTTATCATATAATACAAATATTTAATCTAATTATAAATCATGATAAAAGAGTAATTTTCTTTGAGATATATATATATATATATACATACATATCAAATGTACAATGTGATTATCTCTAGGCATACTTTCACTAATAATCTCTGACTTAACCTAGAGCCAATCACCTACATATCTAATACCATATGAATGTACATGCCGATCATGCTTTTGTTGTGAAAGCGTCTTTGTAAGAGGATTTACAATGTTATCGTTAAATAACACTTTCTCAACTTTGACATCACCATGATGAATAATCTCTCATATCAAGTGATATCTCTGTAATACATGTTTGGATCGTTGATGAGACGTTCGTTCCTTTTCTTGTGCTATAGCCCTATTATTGTCATAATATAACATAATTGACTCAGCTATAGAAGGAATTATGCCAAGTTCAGTGATGAACTTGCGGATCCAAACTACCTCCTTTGCTACTTTAGCGGTTGCTATGTATTCAACTTCTATAATTGAATCGGCTATAGTGTCTTATTTGAAACTCCTCCAGCTTACTACTGTAAGGTTAGGTGAATACCCTAGGATCAATTTAGGTTTTCAAGCAATTAATTAGATGAAATAATACTCACAAAACTCCTTGCAAAATTGCTTCAAAAGCTTGCCCAAATCTTCTTCAAATGGTGTGAAAATGGAGTATGTTGAATATGCCTTGGCTAAGAACACCTTCCCACCTTTGATTTGATTATTAATGTGCTAGCATTNATTGATTTTGTAAATGCAAAATCTGCAAAATGAGAGAGTTAGTTTCGGTTTGGAGCAAAAGCAAGAGGAAAGAGAAGTTACAAAAACACAATTGAATGTGTTCACACTTGTGTTGGCCGAATGTGTTCACAAGACTTGACACCAAGGCAAGTTTAATTGCCACCTTGCATTCACATGGACAAATGTCCATTGCATGCATGCATTCCAAATTGT
>JANLJB010030022.1:0-11885 GCA_026212285.1 Bursera cuneata | reverse complement strand
CCTAGTTAATTAAAAGAACCCTTATTAATTAACCCTATTTATTGAACAACCTAGAAGAAAGCTTACTAAGTTTAATCCAGTAAACGCAAAGATCCTAGAAGGTATAACTGAACCAAGCAAGATCCTCCAAGCGTGAACCTTTAACCTAAGACTGTGAATTACTTACAGCTAACATTACAATTCATTACCAATGCCTAGAATTCCCAACATTTACCTATTAGGTTTCTAGACTAACTATGAACTATCTATTCTGACCTCTTAGTTGCGCACATAGTCAATCAAACTAGCAGTTCTAAAAATCAATCGGTAATTCACATTCATCCCTTAAATCTACCACAAAATCAACAAGAATGCAAAATCAATTTTATTAAATCATCGTCTAACTACATAAAGTTTCTCTCAATCACAAATGAAGTTAGTTATACATAGCGGAAATAAACAAAACAAAGGAAAAGAATACACCCATGAAGAATTCCATCAAGCTCTGGGCAAAGGATCTCCAAGGTTGCTCTCTTCTCCGGTTCTGAATGCTCTAACTCCTAACTATCTATCTCTCTCTTGCTGTCTGATGGCTGAAAATCTAAAGTTTTTCTTTTATATGAAACCCTAGACTCACTAAAAGAAGGGACAAACTCGTCCTTTGCCCTAAAATTAATCAAGTTCGACAATGTGAAATCGGGACAGCGCCGCGACACTCACTAACCCAGCGCTGAGGCGTTCAGCTCTCTGAAAAAATACGCGAATTGTCGTCGCACGAGTGCCACAGCGCTGGCTGTCCACTGCCGCAGCAGTGAGCTCTCTAGAATTCACCCTAAACTGAAGTCACACGAACGCCTCAGCCCTCTTCTAATCCACCTCAGCGGTCGATAATCTTTGCAGCGCCTCAGCGGTCGCTGTTCAGCGCCGCAGCGCTCAGCCGCTGACATGCAATTTGTCCTTTTCTCTGTTTTTGACATAGTTTACGCAACCTCCGGGAATTCTCTATATTTCTGCAATATCAACAAAAATCCCATTAGAAGGCCACAAGAACATGTAAAATATCAAGCAAAAAGGTATTAAAATGTATCATAAAATGAACCTATCAATACCCGTACCCCTTCAATACTACGATCTCCGTATTACACATTTGTAGTCCATACTGAGTCCACGTTGGTTACACTACCATGTACATATCATCCGGTCTTGAGACCATTCATTGATTACCTTTAGCCCGTACGATCTCACACACGTACGACTCACTTGTATCTGACATGTATGTTTGCATGTCACCTGTGTCCCATTACCTGCGGACACGTTTATAGACACCCCTCGTGTCTCCACTATTCCGTAAGTACAACCATACGTCATACCTTACTCGTTTTGTAATTTACAATTACGCGTGTGTAACCTGCGTAACATCCATTCCATACTGTATCATCACTCGTGTAACACCTGTACTCTAGTTATATCCTCACGTACTGTACTCTAGTTATATCCTCATGTACTATCATACGTCGGGATCCAAAATCTGTAATCTACTCTGGGTCTATTCTAACGACCCGATCACAAACGTTCACCCAATTTTCATACTAGTCGCGTATTTTTGTATTACCGTATACGCATCCATAATGCCCCAATCCATCAATACATCTAACGTCCTATTCGACAATCACATACAGTCTCTATTTCCTAAGCCAAGTAAATCTACATGCATTCAAAATAGAATAGAAATGTATAATTAGAAACCCCTACCTCGATATTCAAACCATAGCTCCCAGACCTCTTTCTCTCTCTCATTTTCTCATCCGTATCATAAATCCATGCATCTCCACAGTCCTGTATGAGTCTTCGGAGTCCCGGGGTCATACACATACAAAACAATAATCGGGAGTTAAATTGATATTTTACATATCGGGAGTGTTACCGTAAATCTATAAACTATACTAAAATAACCAAACAGGGGTGAGATTGCTAACCTGAAAACCCTTGGGGATCCTTACGTAGTCACACATGACAGGGGTGCATCTACAAAGTTCCAAAGTAGTAGGGGGGTTGCATAGGGGCGTAACTTCCAAGAATCACGGTTGAGGGGAGTCGATGATATTTTTTAACGGTAACCGTGATTCACGGTTTATCATCAAAAAACATGATCGACTGTCGAGAACCAAAAACAGAGGACACCACCAGCTTCGTCTCGTCGAGGGGGACTTGTTTCGAACATCAACGACAGCAACCGACAGCGGGAAGCAGTAGATCAGTGAATGGGAGACGTTGACTATTGAGGCTCGTTGCTGGTAATCCACCCATCAAATCAACGATCGGAGGCCACCATTGTAAGAGGAGTCGTTCATCACCAGTGTCGGGGGCTGGCGACATCGGGATCAACCGATGGTAGTCGACGCAGGCAAACATCTTCGGCCTAACCGTCGATCGTATTCTCCGATGAGAGAACGTAAATCACAGCTGCCGCTAGCATATTCGTCAGCCCCCTAACCTTACTGGCTTGGCAGTTTCACCCTTTTTAACACCCCCACTATTTTGAAAGTTGATAATTTACCCCCTACCATGTGTTTTACCAAAGGCCCCCAAGGGTTTATAGGTTAGCAATCTCACCACCTATTTGGATAATTTATATAGTTTATAGGTTTACGATAATGCCTCCGATATATGAAATATCATTTTAAGCTCCGATTCTCAATTTTGCATGGTTTGACATTGTGACTCTAAGGACTCATCCAGGACCACCGGGAGATATGGATTTATGATACGGATGAGGAAAAAGAGAGATAGAGAGGTCCAGTTCTATGATTCAGATATCGAGATCGAGGTTTCTGACTGTGCATTTCTATTTCCTTTTCCGTGCTTGTGAATTTATTTTATTGATGTGGCTTAGGGAATAGAAACTGTGTGATGGACGGATAGGTACTAGGTTATTACATAGATCGGGACGTTACGGAAGCGTATGTGATTTTACAGAAATACGCAGCTAGTTCGGGAACCTAGTGAATGTTTATGATTTGGTCGTCGGAATGGACCCGAAGTGGATTACGAGCTATGAGTACCACGTATGATGATATGTGAGGATACAACTAGAGTACAGGTGTAACAACCCAGATTTTCAAAAACAGTAATTCAGGGGTGTTAGTGAATGATTTTAAAGTTAGAAATCGTAATATGACGTATACAGGATAACACGGATGTGATGACGTCATGTATATTAGTATTTAGAGGTTTTCAGGAGTTTTCAGAAAAGTAGACTAAAAATAATTTTATGTGGGTTCGTGAGTTTTTCGTCTTTAGTGCCCGATCTTGACATTTTGAGGGTCCCGTTGATGAAAAATGGATGAGGGCGAGTCGACGATGAGATGCCGAGACTTTGGGGTCGGGATTCATGAACGTTAAAGGTTTAAAAAATTATAGAAAGACCCAGAGCCAAAGTCTATATAAACTGCATATGAGGCCAAATTATTCAGAAAACTACGAAACACCTCTATTCACTGGAGAATGCACACTCACTGCCGTCTCCAGCGACGCTTCGCATTCCTAGCGAGTTAACTACCATGGTCGGTGGTGATGGAACCGTCTCAGCAGGCTGATCATTGTGGTGGTGGTCGTTTCCCCGTCCGGTGTCGAAAACATCGTAGATTAGGCTAGAGATGTTCGCCTGTGTCAACTATCATTGGCTGATTCTCGTGTCGCCGCCCCCGACACTGATGGCGAATGCTTCATCTCGATAAGCTGGTTCCGCCTGTGGCCTCTGATCGTCGGTCTGGTGCGTGGATCACCGGTAACGAGGCCCGATAGCCTACGCCTCGTCGTTCACTGATCTCCCTTCTGGTCTTCGGTTGCTGTCGGTGTTGGTTAGAGCAAACTCCATTCGTCGAGACCATCACGGTAGTGTCCTCCGTTTCCCGTTCCAGATCACCGATCATCTTCTCCTGTGACAAACCGTGAAACACGGATGAGTTGGCAAATATCAGTCAGCCCCCTCACCTTGCTGACTTGGCAGTTGCACCTCCATGGCACACCCCAAGAGTTTTCAGGTTAGCAATCTCACCCCCGCTTGGTTATTTTAAGTATAGTTTATAGATTTACAGTAACACCTCCGATGTGTAAAATATCATTTAAACCCCCAGTTATCTTTTTGCATCGTTTTGATCCCATGACTTCGAGGACTCATTCGGGACCATCGAGACACATTGATTGGAGATACGAATGAGAAAAAAAGAGAAAAAGAGGTTCGAAAACTACGATTCGGATAACGAGGTAGGGGTTCTAACTGTGCATTTCTATAATATTTTAAATGCATGTGATTTAAATAATGTTGTGGCTTAGGGAATAGAGATTGTGTGTTTGGCGAATAGGACATTAGATATATTGATGGATCGGGACGTTATGGACTCGTGTACGGGATTTATGAAAGTACACGGTTAGTTGAAAAACCGGACGGAATGTGTAAGATTGTGAGATCGGAATGGACTCGGTATAGATTATTGGTTACGAGTGTCACGTATAATGGTACATAAGCATACAATTAGAGTACGAGTGTTACGGTAGTGACGGTACGATAGGGATGGTGTTACGCGGGCTATGCACGTATAATTGTGAATGACAAAACGAGTGAGGTACAATGTACAGATTTACATACGAGATGAGAAGCATAGGACAAGGTGGAGACACGAGGGGTGTCTGAGAATGTGTCCGTAAGTAATAGGACTTATGGGACACGGGTAATACGCGAACATACGTGATGGAACAATAGAATACGTGAGCCACATGTGAAGAGATGGATGAGATACGAGTGTACTGATCATATGAGTAGACCCTAAATTACCTTAATCGAGTGTACTGGTAATCCGATGGGAGAGGTTTTTTAGTGTATCTGGGATTACTGTGCTGTTGTGAGCTGAATCCCATTGTGATAGAGAGTACCATGCTATTGGTGAGCTGGATCCTTGTGTGTTAGGGATTACAGTGCTATTGTGAGCTGGATCCCAGTGTACAGGGATTGCTGTGCTGTTGTGAGTTGAATCCCATTGTGATAGGGAGTGCCACGCTATTAATGAGCTGGATCCCTATGTGTTAGGGATTGCGGTGCTGTTGTGAGCTGGATCCTAGTGTATCAGGGATTGTTGTGCTGTTGTGAGCTAGATCTCATTGTGATAGGGAGTGCCAAGCTATTAGTGAGCTGGATCCCTGAGTTATTATGTGGAGTATCCGATGTGAGTACAGAACTCATATGGATGTGTCGCACGTATGGCGACTGTTATGATTAGGAGCAGGAAACGTACGATAATGAGGTTAGTGTGCACATGAGGTAGTGTATATCTTGTGATGGAATTCCTGAGCATGAGCAAGAGAGAAAGAGAGAGATATAAGGCTTGTGTGTATTGTGAATGTTTGTTTGGGTGCATGCATGTATGTAAAATATTATAGAACTGTCAGAGTTAAAAATTCCTACTGGGCTGTGTTGCTCATCCCTTCCTCTACAGGCACTCGAGGTCAGGAGCCTAACAGAGATGATTCGGAGCTCACGTAGAGGATCTCAGACAGTCTTGGGTATGTTTGGGTAGTCAGAGTGAGTCGCCTTTCTATGTACTTATTAAAGAAAAATTTTGTAATCCGTATTTTCAATATAAATGTTTTATTGAAAAGTATATTTATTGGTTTTATTTACTTTCTCTTTATTTATTTACATAGTCACCCCTAGGGTTCCTGTATAAGGGATTCCGCGTCCTGACAATAGGTGTTATGCGAGTAACGGTACGGTATGAATGAATGTTACGCGGGCCACGCACGCGTAATTGTGAGGTATGGAGAGAGTGAGGTATGGAGAATGGTGATATGTATGGGATGAGATGCATAGGACATGGGTATACGATACTCTTGTATCATGGGATAGTGAAGACACGAGGTGTGTCTGAGAACGTGTCCGTAAGTAATGGGACTTATGGGATAAGGGTGGTACTCGAACATATGTGATAGAATAATAGGATACGTGAGGGCACGAATGTGTAGAAAAGGATGAGATCTGAGTGAGCAATACGTGAATGAGACGTACGGGCTAGTGGTAACCAGTTAACAGTCACAGGATCGGATGATATGTATATGACAGAGTAACTGAGGTAAACTCGATATGGACCACGAGTGTATAATGATGGACGTACACATTAGGCTTGACGAGTGTATTGATCATATGAGTGGACCCCAGATTACCTTAGTCGAGTGTACTAGTAATCCGAGGGGAAAGGTATTGCCATGTGTCTGGAATTGCTATGTTGTGGTGAGCTGGATCCCATTGTGATAGAGAGTGCCATACTATTGGTGAGCTAGATTCTAGTGTATGAGGGATTGCTGTGCTGTGGTGAGTTGGATCCCATTGTGATAGGGAGTGCCATACTATTGGTGAGCTGGATCCCATTGTGATAAGGAGTGTCATACTATTGGTGAGCTAGATCCTTGTGTGTCAGGGATTACTGTGCTGTTGTGAGTTGGATCCCATTGTGATAGATAGTACCACACCATTAGTTAGCTGTATCCCTAAGTTATTTTGTGGAGTATCTGACATGAGTGCAGAACTCACATGGATGTGTCGCACGTATGGCGATTATTACGGTTGAGAGCAGGAAATATACGATAGTGAGGTTAGCATGCACGTAAGGTAAAGAATATCTTGTGACGAAAATCTGGAGTACGTGAGAGAGAAAGAGAGAAAGAGAGAGAGACAGCTTGTGTGTATTGTAAATGTTTGTTTGGGTGCATGCATATATGTAAAGTGTTATAAGACTGTTAGAGTTAAAAATTCTTACTAGGCCATGTTGCTCATCCTTGCCTTCATAGCTACCCGAGATCAGAAGTCTAGTGGAGATAATCCAGAGCGCACATAGAGGATCTCGGACAGTCATGGGTACGTCTGGGTAGAGTCAGTTGTTTATATGTTTATTTTAAAGAAAAAATTTTGTAACCTGTTTTTTAGTGTAAATGTTTTTGGTTAAAATATTTTATTTACTTTTTCTTTATTCACTTACATAGTCACCCCCAGGGTTCTTGTATAAAGGATTCTAGGTCGTGACACATTAAAAGAACTGTTAAATTTTTAAAACTTCTACCATTAAAAAAGAATTAAGGAACATTGCTCTAATACCAAGTTACAAAAGCTTAAATAAGTTGTTTTGGTATAAAGTTAAGGAGACAGCACCAAAAATATTATGTATACAAAGTAATGTAGCATTAAATTAGTGGAAATGTTAATATATGACTATAAATAATAAATAGTGATGAGTAATGTGGCCTAAAATGATGATGCCTTATTACTTTCTGTGGTTGTAATTCAAATTTGGTGTTCTGGATTGCTTGCCTACGTTAGGGTGCGATGTATCTCTACGTTGGGGCACAGAAGCTCTAGAGACTTCACATCAGGGCATAGAAAGAATGGCATTAGGGCATTGAAGTTTTAGAGAGTTCACACTAGGGCGTTAGAAAAATGGCATTGAGGCACTGAAGTGATAAACCTATAGATTCTAAAGTCAAGACTTCACATCGAGGCACGAGAAGAATGGCGCTAGGGCACAAACTCAACATTTGGTAAAATAGTTATTATTTTATGTTCCCTTATTCCTCGTATATATAAACCCATATTTCTCATATTGTAAATAGAGTGAGGCAAAGATGTTTTTAGAGAGGCTTTGAGAAGGAGAATTAGATAGAGAAAAAGGGAAGGGAAAGAGAAGAGATTAAGTGATTATATCACTATAATCTTGAATCCTTCTATTTCCTTGTAACTCCGGTATTCTTCATAGTAGATTGGCTATAACCAGTAACTGGATGTAGGACTATTCACTGTCTGAACCAGTATAACTCTTTGTGTCTTTGTTCTGACTTTCTGTTTCATTTTACTGCTATAATTTTTTGGGTTTTCTTTCTGCTTCTGCACTTAGCATCTAGAGTTATTAGTTTATGTTTGCTTGAGGTCCACTCATTTTCACAACAAACTGGTATCAGAACAAAGGTTATTGACCGGTTTTCTAAAGTTCTTTATTGTTGGAAATCTGTAAGTTCTTAAGGTGTTTGTCAAAAAATCTGAATGACTTCATCAACTACCAAGCATGAGATTGAGAAGTTTGATGGAACCAATGATTTTGCCATATAGAAGATGAATATGTTGGCACTACTTGGAAATATGGGATAGGATGAAGCATTGGAAGATGAAAGCAAGATGCTTAAAAGCTACAACTTAGAGAAGAATAAAGACATCATGAAGAGTGCCCACAAAACCATGATTCTCAGCTTGAGTACAGGTTCTAAGCAAGGTTTCAAAGATGAAGTCGTAATAGAGATATGGTTGAAATTTAAAAGTTTGGATATAACTAAGACTTTATCTAATAGACTGCATTTGTAAGAAAAAGTTTTTACTTACGAGACGGTAGATGAAAATAATTTACAAGACCAAATAAATGAGTTCAATAAACTATACTTAGATTTAGAAAATATACACTTTGAATATGATGATAAGGATAAAGTACTTGTGTTGTTGCATTCTCTTCTAAAATTATATAAGACATTTGTGGATATTTTGAAGCATGGTAGGAAATCATTGTCATTAGATAATGTTATTGGTGCATTGAATTTTAAAGTTCTTCAGAGAAGAAATGAACAAAATGAAAATACGGAAGAAGTGTTGAATGTTAGAGGCAAGCCTAGTAAGAACGACCAAAAGGGAAAGAGTAATTCTTGATCGAAATCTAGAGGAAAGAGAGTTGTTAGGTGATAAGTCTATCATGAAGAAGGACACATAAGAAAATTTTGTCCTATTGCTGCCATTGTTGATGATGGTTATGAAAATGCTGATGTATTAGTGGTGACTACAAAGAATTCAGAAAAGACATGAGTTCCTGACTTTAGATGCTCATTCGATGTGACTCCACAAAGAAGTTGGTTTAAAACCTATGAGACAATCAATCGGGGACAAGTTCTACTTGGAAAAACAAGGCATGTAGTTTGATTGGGATAGGTACAGTTAAAATTAAAACACATGATGGTTTTAAAAGGGTTCTAACAGGTGTAAGACATATTCCTGAATTGAATAGGAATCTTATCTCATTTGGGATACTTGACTCTATTGGGTACAGCTATAGAGGGGAAAATGATGTTTTAAAATTTACCAAGGGCTTTTTACTAATTATGAAGGGTGTGATAGAAAATTGTTTGTACATTATTCAATGTAACACCATTATTGGAGTAGTAAGATTAGTTTTGGCTTCCGATTCCAATTAAGCATTATTATGGCACAAAAGGCTTGTCCATGTAAGTGAGAGAGGACTTCAAACACTATAGAAGCAAGGGCTACTATGTGGAAAGAAGATGGTGAAATTAGTGTTTTGTGAGCATTGTATTATTGGGAAGACAAAAAGAGTTAAATTATCTTTTTCGATTTTCACAACCAATGAGACACTCAGACTTATGGGGTCTATCTAAAGATACATCTCTAGGTAAAGGTAAATATTTTATGTCGATAATTGATTATTGTTCAAGGAATGTTTGGGTTTACATATTAAAGAAAAAAGATGAAACATTTGGAAAACTTAAAGATTGGAAGAAAATGGTTGAAGTTCAAACTAGAAAGAAATTTAGAAAGCTTAGAACTGATAATGGCTTGGAATTCCTTTAGTGAAGAATTCAATCAATTTTGTAGGAATAAAGAATTGATGATACATAAGACGGTATTAAAGAGACCTCAGCAAAATGGTTTGACTGAGAGGATGAATAGAAGGTTTCTTGAAAGAGTTAAATGTATGTTGTTAAGTACTAACATGCTCAAGAAATTTTGGGCAGAGGCAGTCAACACAGTAGGATATTTGATCAATAGATGTCCATCCGTTGCAATTGATTTTAGGACTCCGGAAGAAGGATGGATAGGTTCTCCTCTAAGCTACAAATGTAAGTGTTTGCTTGTGTAGCTTATGCACATATCAAACATATGTCTATTAGACTCCTGTTGCCTTAGTTACTCAATTTGACATGGAGTTAGAATAAATGGATGTCAAAACTACTTTTCTTCATAGTAATCTCGAAGATAGGATTGTGATGGTACAACCGGAAGGGTTTTTGAGTTAGGGAGTGAAGGCAAGGTATGTTTGTTGAAAAAATCCTTGTATGAACTTAAACAATCTCCAAGGCAATGGTACCTGAGGTTTGATGACTTTATACTGAAAAATGGATTTTCTAGAAGCAAGTTTGATAGTTGTGCATATGTGAAGTGGTTTAAACCTGGAGAAGGATTATTCATGCTATTACATATCAATGACATGTTGATTGTATCAACGAGTTTAACAGAAATTGGAAGACTGAAGCTACAACTGAATAGGGAATTTAAGATGAATGATTTGGGAAGTATAAGAAAGATTTTGGGTATGCAAATCAATTGGAACATAGATAGAAGCCAATTTTTTTTGTCCCAAGGTGATTATGCTCAAAAGGTACTTCATAAATTCAACATGGGAAAAGTAAAAAAAGTGAAAACTCCGTTGGCTGCTCATTTTAAGCTCTTTTCTTCATTTTGTCCAACTATTGGAAAAGAGAAAGAAGAGATCCTGAAAATTTCATATGCAAGTGTTGTTGGTAATATCATGTACTCTATGGTTTGTACAAAACCATATTTGGCATACGCAGCGAGCTTAGTGAGTCGGTTCATGGCAAATCTGGGAAAAGGTCATTGGGAAGCTGTCAAGTGAGTTTTCTAGTATCTTAGAGGCACGTTTAACTTTGGGGGGCTTTATAAAAGAAGTGAAATTGTGATGATAATCTAGTGGATTATATGGATTCTGACTATCTAGTAGATCTTGATAAGAGAAGGTTGTTAATGGGATATATATTCACACTATTTGGGTGCACTAAAGATTAGAAGGCAAATTTGCAATGAGTTATAGTTCTTTCAACAACTGAAGTTGAATTTATTGGTTCTACTGAGGCTTTTAAGGAAGCAATTTGGTTACACAAACTTGTTGGGGAACTAGGTATAAAACAATACCAAGTGAAGGTGTTTTGTGATAACCAAAGTTCTATACATCTAGCCAAGAACCAAATACATCATGAAAGAACCAAACACATTGATATTAAGCTACATTTCATCAGAGACATTGTTGTTAAAGAAAGAGTGTCAGTTGTTAAGATTCATATCGACAAGAATCCTGCTGACATGGTTACAAAGCTCATTGCCAATATCAAGTTCAAGACTCGTTCGGATTTGATAAAAGTAATGGCAGAATCTAGGTAAATGGATTCAAGGTGAAGCTGGAAGTAATGCATGAAGAACGTTCTCTCAAGCTTGATTTAAGGTGGAGAATTTGTGGGTGTATATCAAATTTGGTATTCTGGACTGCTTGCCTACACTTAGGGGTAATGTGTTCCTTTATCAAGGCACCGAAGTTCTAGAGACTTCACCCAGGGTGTAGGAAGAATGGCATCAGGGCATCAAGTGATGAACTTGCAGATTCTGAAGTCAGCTACTTCATGCCGGGGCACAGGAAGAATAGCGTTGGGGCACAAACTCGAAACCTGGTCCCTAATTCCTCCTATATATAAACACATGTTTCTCTTATTGTAAACAGAGTAAGACAAAGACTTTTTTATAAAGGCTTTAAGAAGGAGAGCTTTAGATAAAGAAAAAGGAAGAATGGAAAGAGAAGCGATTGAGTGATTATATCTCTGTAATCCTTGATCCTTTTGGTTTCTTGTAGCTGTAATATTCTTCATAGTGGATTGGATGTTACCAACAACTAGATGTAGCTATTCATTGTCTGAATCTGTCACGACCCGGAATCCCTCACATAGGAACCCTGGGGTGACTATGGTAATAAATAAAATAAAAGTAAATAAAAACCAAGAAAATACTTTTAAATAAAACATTT
>JANLJB010030021.1:6974-19531 GCA_026212285.1 Bursera cuneata | reverse complement strand
TGTGACAGTGACATACAAGGAATCATAATGAACCACCACTCAAAATTACTTTACAGTCACGTATTCAAGTCTCATCGCTCCAATCTAACGATCCAACAAAAGAAGTGTATGGCAATAAGCTAAACTAAGCACGGAAACACTAACCTCAGCAGGCGACAATGCAGGGTAATATCCCAAGTATTTCATAGTCGCAGGTTCGTAGCACTGAACTTTCTTGTCCGACTGTTGTGTCCTTCCCCTCGGAGGTATCTGCATAGCAATCGCGCATCAGAAATCAGCAATTTAAATCTCTGATCTCGATTATCGAAAAATATGATACTAGAAATTATTTAAGTAAACAATAAAATGAATTTGACACACCTGCCAACATTCGTTGAATTCATTAAATAAACACGAATCCATTTATTAAACAAAAATCTATTCATATTCATTCCACATCTGTTGAAATAACTTAATTACTATAAATCCAAAAAAACAAAAAAACAAAAAAGCACTGAAATGGGAAATTAAGTTATGAATTAACAATAAATAAAGAGATTAAGAAAAGTAAAAACTCACATAAATGAAACCGTTCTCCTGTGTTAGGTTGCCATCATCCACCACTGTTGCAAATTAGAACCAAACACAAAAACAAAGATTTTAAAAAAGCTTAACTTGAAGAGAAAATAAAATAAGCGAGACAGCCAGAGAAAGGAGAACCGTCAGATGTATCAACGTCGATGGAGGGGACATTGGGAGGGATGAGCATAAGCAAGAATCTGCATATGGCGTAAGCAAAAGCGAGGACGATCAACGGCCACCAAAACGCCATTGTTTTTATTTGATATTTTGCAAGAGCAAAACAAGCCTAGGGTTCTGGTGGATCGTATGCTATTACTACTTCACTATCACTTGAATCTTTGAAATGTGCTTTTAAATGGAGTGAAAGCCAGGCAATGTGTCTCTGTGTGTTTGTGAGCAGTAGCAGGTTACTTTAAATATTCGAAACTGAAGCCAAAGCACAAACAAACAAACTACAAAACAACCCAATCTCGTAATTTTAATATTTAATTTATGGCTTTTATTAATTAAATAAAAAAAAGGCAGGTCAAGATGGTCTTATTAAATCATTTGACCATGCAATACTAGGGTCGGGTCAAAGACTGTCAAGGAACTAAAACTTCTTTTAAAATGTTAGCAATGTAGATATACTGATAAATTTTCTTTGTTTGCCTTTGCCCATCAAAGAGGGCAAGGTGGTACTGTAGTTACAGTGATATATACTACTGTTATTAATTCTTGACCTCCATTTCAAGTATATGTGCAACTCAGCTCCACTTTTGTATCCATTAAGATGTGCTTTGTGTCGGAGTTTCGGTGGCAATGAAAAGCTTCTCAGTTTCCACTTTTAATTTTTTCCTCATTGACACAAGTTAATTATCGGCCTCTTACCAATCTCTTCAAGTAATCTTCGATTCTTACTACTTTGCTAAACATATGTACACGTGTTATATATATGTAGCTTCTTCAATCCCCAACACTCAGATATGGTACTTAAATGAGTTCCCTTGAGACTTTAGGACGACATTAATGCAAATGATATTGCAAGTTTAAGTTGATTCACGGAGTTAATTTTAAGGCTCCACTGCAAGTGCAAGGTACGTATATATGATGATTCTTCCATACATTGATTAATATCTTCGAAATTAATTTGTTAAGTACAATTTAGGAAGTGTTTCCTTGGATAGTGAATATAATATGAATTATGATGCTTTGCATGCAATATTTAGTTCAAGGATGAAGAGGGACCAAATCTCCTGAAATCTTTATTTTCTTGCATGATCAATGGAACATCTGAAATAAACTAATATCATGATAAAGTGTGGTCAATAGTGAACTTCATCTATGGTTACTCCTTTTTTGTTTCTGTTACTTTTAATTTGTTCTTCCTATAATTGATAGTTATATAGAGGGCAAATAAAGCGAATTGATTCTTCTTTCTTCATAGTTTCCACTTCTATGATCTCCTGGAAACTGTTTGAACTAAAGCAGAGCATTAGTTTGTCGCTAGAAAATCCTGGTAGAAGGCAGTTGTTGGACGTTATATATTTAACTTACGTTATTTTGACAGAAGAATCCAAGCTAATTATTCAGGTTCATTCCTTTTGACTTTCATTTGCGCCAGGCATATCATCTTCCCACAGAGATGGAAAACAGAGATGGTGGAAACCATGTTACCCTGGAAATCAAATCTGCTTATGAGGAAATTGTAACTTCTCTCAAGAAAGAGGTGGAAGAAGTGACTTCCTTGGGTTCTATATGCAATGAGGTAATGGGCGCCAGCGAAAATGGAAAGTTCTACATCCCTCAAAAAATTTCCATTGGCCCTCTCCATCATGATAAGAACTGTTTAAAACCCATGAAAGAACATAAGTTGCGCTATTTGTATTCACTTCTCAGCCGGGAACCAAATCTAGAAGCAAACATGGAGACTTGTGTGCATGCATTAAAAGAGTTGGAGGAAAGAGCACGGTTATGCTATCACAAAAAAGAAGAGTTGGGTAAGCTCTCAAGTGATGAGTTTGTGAAGTTGATGTTAGTTGACGGTGGTTTCATCATTGAGCTCCTCATTAAGTATTCCGTGAAGGCTCTGAAGCCCGCGAATGATTATATATTCAGCACACCTGGTTTGCTCTTCGATCTGAGGTGTGACATGATACTGCTAGAAAATCAAATCCCCTTCTTCATTCTTCAAAGACTATTCCAAATTGTACCAATTCCTAAACAATGCAATCAGTCGCTCCCTGATCTTGCCTTCCGATTCTTTAAAAATATGATTCCGGGAGACCATAAACTTCATCGGGAGAAGTTTAGCCAAGAAGGGAACCATTTACTTGACTTGATCCGTCATTGTTTCCTCCCAACAATTCCAAGAATCCAGCCAAAGAACACTTCAAATAGTGTTGATTTGCCTAGTGCGAGAGAGCTCCAAAAGAAACGAGGAGTCTGGTTCAAGAGGTCAAGAACGGAGAACTTATTAGACATCAAATTTGTCAAAGGAGTCCTCCAAATTCCTCCTATACAAGTGCACCAATATACAGAAAGCCTCTTCATGAATCTCATTGCGTATGAGAAGTGTAGCCGTCATAATACGCGTCACATCATATCTTATGTCATTCTCATGACAAGCCTAATCCGCTCCACCAAAGATGCGAAATTGCTCAGCCGCAGGGGCATTCTAACCACCTATGAGGGCGATGATGATCGTGTCTCAGAGGAAGATACACCTTACAATCTGTTTAATAGGCTTAGAAAGCATGTGAGTGACTTGAGAAGCACCGACTCCTATTTTGAAGGGCTTTGTGAGCAAGTGAGAGGGTATAAATCAACCAACTGGTGTGTATTGTTGAAGACGGAGGAGGGACAGGGTAAACATCTGCAGAAGGCTTGGTTTCCTTCAACTACGATGTCTGTCGTTGGAATTTCGCTGCTCGTTCTCGTCTTTGTGGGAACTCTTTTCTCTGTACTATCATTTTTCCTCCACCATTAGTGTTCAAGGAAAGAGGAGCATCTCAGCTTTGCTGACTTCATTGAATAAATAATATTCAACATCGATCATTGTTTTATATTTATTTGTTGATAACAAAGATGGGTGTCTGCCATGTAGTTTTCACTTATGCCAATTTTCTGTCTGTTGATGATATTTATTATGAGTCAATGTTTGATTTATTCTCAAATTAAAAGTCACATTATTTCACCATATATTATGAATTTTGCACTTGACATCTAGCTTTATTACCAGCTACCAGTCTACTTTCTTTTTACAAGTGATCGATAATTAGGGATTAATTTTAATGGGCAAAAGGCAAACCAGAAAAGAAATGGCAGAGGCAACTTTAAAAAAATCTCCTAAAACCACATAACTCGTACAACTTCCTTAGAAGTGTAGGGATCAGAGTTGTTACCATTTCCTTTCCAACTGTAGCTCCATTCTAAGAATCTCTCTATACCAAGAAAAGGACATAAATCTGATTTCCTGGTAAGTGGTCATTTCCTCATTTAATAATATGGCTAAGCCAATTCCAACGATTTATTCATTATCCCTTGCTTCTTTTTTTTCTTACGAAAGAGACTAAAGAATGCAAATAACTCAAATTTTTTCAAAGGTGGTGGTTACAATGTCACTACTTTGAGAAGATATGTTTATTCTCTATCATCTTTGATATGAATTTCTTAGGATTGTGATTTATGACCAACTTGTTCCATCGTAATTTTTATTATAATTTAGTAATTTTAAATAATTGTTATTTTTATTTGTATTTTAAAGGAGTTTTTTTTTTTTTTTTTTTTTAATGGGTGGAGCTATTTGAACCCCAAAAATTTCTTCAAACCATTTACCTGGGTCACCATTTTCCTAGGTACACCCTTTCTTAAAAGTAGAATCTAAATATTTAATTTAGACACCCCTTTAAATCCAAAAATTACCCGTAAGAAATCAAAACTAATTAAAACTAATATGAGACTATGAGTTACTTATCTATTTTACTGAATTAAAATTAATTTTCAATTTCAAGATTCTTAATTATTATTATTCTGTCTCTAAATGTAAACCTTGAGTTTTTTTATTATTTTTTATTTTTTATTATGTTTTTAATTAATAAAAAATAATTTTCAATTTGATCGAAGCTCTTAGAGAAAAAATAAATTCAATATTGTGATTTTTTTAATAAATAGAATAGTGTACAAGATTGATTTTGGAAACTGAAAATTAATATATCTGTAGTAATTTGATTTTCAATTTGCATATGTTTTTAAAATAGGTTAGCTAATGAAAGAAATTAAGTATGCCTTCAATACTTAATAGAAGGAAGAAAAAGAGTTTAAGGAGAATTAGAAATCTTTAAAGTAATTATAATAATTTTTTATTCTTTAAATTAAGAATTTTAAGGATTGAAATAATCCCACATTTTTTTTAAAGTACCCATTTGCAAAACACTAATCTGTCAAAGTCAGGGAATGTTAGTGTGCCTGTGCCATCTCTATTAGTGTATATTATATCATTTAAAACAATTTGTTTAAAGTGGTCATATTTTTTTAAAGAATTCATATTTTTTTTAATTTAATTTCTTATACTTATCTATAACCATTAATCCACTATAATCCAATGATTATAAAATTATTGAGAACTGTTTTTTAATTTTTTTTCACAACCATTAAATTGTATAGATTAATAATTATTGATAGAAGTAAAAAATTAAGTCGATCACTTTAAAATTGATCTCAATAATATCTAACTTTTCATTCATGCATGTATAGAAAAACATTAGATAAAATTATAATAATTTTTATTAAACAAATATATAAATAATATGGTGTATTTATTCTGTATTTTTCTTAATTCATTAATTGTTTGTTTTAAATACTCAATTGGGGCACTCAAAAGCCTACCAAAGTCGGCAATGTCAATGGGTCAAATTTTTGGTCCTGCAGCTTATCTTCTTCTCTATCATCCAAGCAATGGTTATCATTTTGATCCAAAAATGGATTTTTATAAAGGTTTGCCATACCTTTTCATTCACACATTTACAAAATAATTAAATTTATAGGTGTTTTTTAAAATAATCAAATTATTATTTTTTAATTATGTAAGAGGTACTGACTGTCGAGTTTAATTGGATAACCAGCAAAAGAAAAAAAAAAACTCATATTTTTTGAATAATTTTTCAAATTTTTTGTTGATTTTTTTAAATTTCAAAGACAAATTAATAATAATAAAGAAAAGCCTATACGAAATGATATTTAAATCACGTGGCAGAGAAAAGTTTCTGTACACCCCATACCTAACGCACTAAACCCAACTTGATATTAAAAACATTGTACAATATCAGAGAAGGGATATTTCTCTCGACCCCAAACAAATATTTGTCTCAACAAATATCCTACTCAATAAAAAACTAACACAAACCCCCGAAACGTAATCGTCTTTACCTCCTAGTTAACAGATACAACAGAATCAAACATGAAAGACAAAAATACCCTTTCTCTCTGAATTTCACTGCCCCTCTCCCTGTTTCTCCAGTCTCCTTCCGATCTTCATCTTCCCCATTTACCGTACAGGATTGCTACCAGTGCTATTCATAACCTATTCAATAAAAAGTTCGTATTCATTGCATCCGTTCCATTCAAAATTATTAAATCAAACTATACAAATCAATTAAAAAAAAAAAAAAAACTGAAAAATATGGAACCCAGAAAATTAAGCTCCTCCTTCAAACAGACGCATCCAGAAAATTAAGCAACCACCACACCTCACCAAAAATCAACCTAAAAATGGAAATCCAGAAGACCAGCCAAACAACCCGGCAACACAGCCAGAAAACCTTGCAACGCATCTACATCACTAGCTAGAAAACCCTCTGCAGCACCAACAACACTCCTGCCTTCATCTCTACCCAATAGCCCGTCAACACCAACCAAACAATCAATACTTGCGGCACTACCCAAATGACCCAAGCAACAGCACCAAAACCTCCTCCAAAAAGTCTGATTTCCTCCAAGTCGTACAGTGTTCTAATCAAAAGAAATTCTTGCGTGATTCGTGCCTTTCTGCTTTCATAACTAGAAATTGTTTATTGATTGGCATTTCAAATTGTTCTTTACACTTTTTAACCTGGATACGCCCGCGCAAGTCTCTCTGTATTCTGGGAGCAGACATGCAAAATCGAGAAGGGATCCTCCGCAAGCTGGGCATAGCTCTTCTGTGTGTCGCTCTGGTGGCTACACCCTGGTTAGAGCTCCGACTACCGTGCCAGCAACCTTGGTAAATTGGAGAATTGGGTTGATCAGTATAAGAAGGATATTTGATATCGGGGTATTGGGTCTGGCAAGAATTTTACAATTTTTGAAAATTCAGTAGGGAATGTGAAGAAAGTTGTGGTTGATGAAGAAGAGATTTTGAAAAGAAGTGAAGTTGAGAGACGTGAATTTTGAGGATTGAGTGAAGAAGAAGAAAATAGATAAAACAAAATTTAACATAAATTTGAAATGACAAATTTGCCCCTATTCTGTTAAATTTTAGAGTTTACTTTTTAAGTTTTGGGGTTGCGAAGTCGTTTTCTGTTTAGCCGGATTTTTAGGGGACAAAAAAGAAAGAGCTTTGTGGGGGGTCGAGGGAAAATATATCCCGATCAGAAAAGTCAGAAAATATTAACGTGATTCCCATAGAAGAATCTCCCCTACTTATACACCGTCCGATCTTCATCGAACATGGAGGCCGCTGACCAATAGCCCCATCGAACGGTTCAAAAAGATTGAAACCATACACCTGGATCCCAAATAGTGCATTCCCACTTACGTGTCTCTTTCTGTCCTTGAAGACTCTTAACTTGCGGTCTGCTTTAGGCCCTTTCGTTTCATTGAATTCACATCAATACTCGGATCAAAAACTCAGAAAGCATAAACACGCACCGAGACGACGGAGAGAGAGAGAGAGAGAGAGAGATGGAAGAAGAAAGGAGAGTTGGTGTAGCAGTAGACTTCTCTGCATGCAGCAAGAGAGCGTTGAAGTGGGCGGTGGACAACGTTGTTCGTGATGGAGATCACCTTATTCTTGTTGCCGTCCAGAAAGAAGTTGGCTACGAGCATGGAGAGATGCAGCTCTGGGAAGTCACTGGTTCACGTAATCATTTTTTTTCTCTCTTTCTTTTTATTTTATTCTCTTCAAGTTTTTTTTTTCTTTGCCATTAGTTGGTTATTGTACAACTTGGCTGTTGCAGCTTTAATTCCTCTAGTTGAGTTGTCTGATCCTGTGGTCATGAAGAAATATGGATTGAAACCTGACCCTGAAACCCTGGATATCCTTAACACACTGGCTAGGCAGAAGAAGGTGAAAGTTCTTCTTTTGGGTCTGTTAAATCAAAGCATTTCATCTCATGATTTATATGTTGTTTCATTTTGTTCTTAACTAACTCCAATATATATGCTTTCGAATGCGAGCAGGTTACGGTGATCATGAAGATTTACTGGGGTGATGCTCGTGAGAAGATATGTGAAGCTATAGATAAAATTCCTCTGAGCTGCCTTATTATAGGAAACAGAGGGCTTGGCAAGATTAAGAGGTTGAATTTAATTAAGCTTTCTCTCAAATCCTTGCACTAGTGTTCTTGCTTCATCATGGTGCTGAATCTGTGTATAGATTTTGTTTTATTTTGGATGAATATAAACCGATTTCTAATGATTTAATGTGGTTTCAATTGGTCCGTAAAGTTGTATATGATTTTTGGCTTTTTATGTCATGGTGTGAGTTGTGCTACCTGCTTTTGGATTTTTCTATCTACTAGTGGTTCTGTTTTTGAAAAGTACACGGTTTTTGGTAGAATACTTTCCTTAAAACAATGGGCTAAAAGTCTTCTCTACTGTTTGAGTCATGTGGGACAGTATAATCCATTATCTATGAACCATATCGCTGTCTTAGATTCATAGAGTTTGTTGGCTAATTTTCTTAAAGGGAGATAATTTCTAATTTTATATTCAAGTCTGAAGTGAAGTAATGGCGTTATGGCTCACATGGACAATGATTTAGGCCTCTTTTGGGTCTTTCATCAGATTGGTTCTCATTTTCTCTCTATTTGTATCTTTTTCAGGGCTATATTGGGCAGCGTAAGCAACTATGTGGTGAACAATGGTTCCTGTCCTGTCACTGTAGTGAAGCAGGCAGATCACGAGGGCTAGTTCCTTTAACCCTGCTGAAGGAATAAGTGCATTAATGTCTCTGGTTGAACTGGTTTCTCGTGCTGGCCAGAAGTCTAATTTGCTTGGTTGTAGAATTGTATGAAATAATTCTGTTGTTTGGAACTTTATGATGTAATGTGGTTTATTCTTATGTTCATAAGTTGTATGTTTTGCTTTATTTAATTGTTAGATTATTTATTTTTGGGTCTTTTTATTATTGTAAGGTATTTTAGTCTTTTATATTTATCCTATGTAAAGGAATCAAAACCCTAAAAATTGGATGCATATTTATTATCAATAAAATTTAGTTTTTTTTTTTTTTATTATCTTGGGTATCTGTCTCGTCAAATGATATCACAGCTTTAGCCTATCTTTTCATAGCAGGCAACATTCCAGATTCATATAGAATCAGCTAAGGACGCCATTCGTGAGCTAATATAATAACCCAAATTTCTCTTAAATTTAGTTCGTCGGTTAGATGAATTGGAGATTGGCTGCAACAAGAATCTTGAGTTTAGGTGTAAAGGAGCGAATGAGGTCTTCCCTCATGGTCCAATACTTAGGAGACAAGTTACTGTTTTTAATCTATAGATTCCCTCGTGGTCCAATACCTAGGAGACAAGTTCCTGCTTTTAATCTATAGATTCGTTTAGTTAATTTTAGTTAATTTTCATGAATACGATTAAGATGAAAGGGAATATTCATGTATAAGGAAGTAATGATCATTGGCAAGATAAGCGAACTTACCTGTATGCAAGCATTTACTCTATGTTAAGTCATTGCCTCGATGGAATTACTCTTTTAAGTAGTTGAGGGCTTCTATTCTATGGGAGGGAGTTTCAGCTATTATTTCAACTACCAAGTCATGCAGTTAGAGTGGTCAGATGCCCCTGCACTTAATATATTGCTCATTGTTTAAGTCGGTATCCTGGCTCTCCCATCTTGCCCTGGCTGTTTGTTTGAACTAGTCATAAATGATCAAATTTACACGTGCTCTTCACGTTTATTAGTAATTTGGGGCCCTACTGTTCATTGTCCCATGTTTCATCGTAATTTCAAAGGTCCTACAAATCTGTTTTGTAGATTTGTTATTGCAGTATGTGTGAATCAGATACTGCGTTGGTAAAGTTGATTCCAATTCTTGATGTGTTTGATTGATTGCGCGGGGTTACGAAATTAATTAAATCTTATCATAACAATGTCAACGGTGTGTTCATCTGAAAGGTTGAAACTAATTGTCCTCCAATGGACCAATTGCAGCTGAATAAAGGTATCTGAGTGGTCCTCTACTGTATTATTAGGGGATCGGTTAGAGCTAAACAAATTAAACGTCTGACCACTTAAAATTAAATTTTCTATTTTCTTGTCCTATTGGCTTAGCTTTAATCACCCCTCTTCCCCTCGAGTGTTACATCTGAAAAGATGCAAATTACCCAAATTATGGATCAGCTATAAATCAAACGGCACAGATGAGGTACTCCAACACCTCCGGTTATAACCGTCTATGGTTACTTTTGATGCTGTCCAATAGGCGGCTAGAGAAACGAGCATAATTGAGAGGCTGAGATGATAAAGAAATAAAGACCATAGCCAAAATCCGTGAAAAAAGTGTCGAAACATCAGAACTTGCATACGCAATGGCTATTATTACATAGCATTCCTATTTTCTTGGGTAAGGAATACCAAATTCTCAGGAATAAATAACTGAACACTTACCAATTTTTATCTTCTTTACCGTTCCTATTCATCCCTTTCTCCTTTTTTGTTTGTTTTTTCATACTCTACAGGAGACCAGGGAAATATGGAACCTACCAATAATCAAATGCTACTCATCATCTCTATCTTCATTCTCAACCTCTTCAACCCCGCACATAGCATTGCCATCTCTTCGGCACCATCTGATGTTCCAAGGTCTAAACCTGTTTCTTCTCCTCAGTCACAGCCTACACCTCCTCCATCACCGTCTAATGTTCGGAACTCTCAGCCTGTTTCCAAACCTTCTTCACGACCAAATACTGCTTCTAAACCAATAGAATATCTAACATTCCAACTGCCATTATCTTGGTCATCAAAGAAAAAACTCCATCGTTCAACTAGCCAATCTTCAGCCCCATCTCCCTCACCAAATCCTTCAACAGAGGGTTCATCTGCCGTCCATCATTCAGAAATGCTCACAAAAAGCCCAACTGAAGATCATTTCTCTCACCCAAGAAAACGTGATTCTGCTGCTGCATCAGCAACCAACCCCGAGATAAAAAAGATATCTGCTGCATCAGCAACCAACCTCGAGATAAAACAGATATCTGCTGCATCAGCAGTCAACCCCGAGATAAAAAGGATATGTGACACCACTGATCACCCCGCTTTTTGTGTACCTTTTATTACCCCTTTCTTCAAAGCAAAGTCTGACACCTATTCCGTGCTTGAACTGGCAATGAAGGCTACCGCTCTTCAAATAAGAACGGCTACAGCTGCTATCGTAAAACTTGCTAGAGAGAGAGAAATGCACTTGGAAAAGCGATCAAAACTAGAAGATTGTAAGGAAAGTTATGATGATGCTTTGGAGAATCTTCAGAATGCAATGGATGCAGTTCCAAATCGTGATATTGGCACCATTGGTAGCATGCTTAGTGCAGCTGTGACAGATTTTTCAGATTGTGATGATTTCGCTGCAAATTCTCCTTTTATGGCTAAGTATGATGATAAACTTACTAAGCTCGTTAGCAATTGCCTTGCTATTGCAGCCACTATCGACTAATTCTATATTATATGCATATGAATACAGTCTCAGTTTCTATGTATTGTTTGTATTTTACATATATCAATTATTGATATATACATATAATATTTATATTTATAAGTATCAGAATATTGTAACTTAATTTAAATATTTTTTTATAATTCTTTATAACTTTTGATTTACTATAATTCATAAATAGGAAAAAGAATTTAAAATATGATTTTTTTAATACCAATTAAACACCTCTTTTCACTATTAGATTAAAAATTATTTAAAATTAAATAAAAAATTAAATTAAAGTAGTATATGAATAAAACAAAGGTTGTATCTTTGAAGTGATTTCATTGTACTTTTTTATTTTTAAAATTTTCACTATATACAAGAGGTCCAAGAACAATGCTATTTCACCATTAATAGATTTTATTTATTATTAATTAAAAAATGTGTGCATTTGATGAGTTTTACTATAGTACTCCCTCTGACAACAATTCTACAATTGACTTAGATCATGCCACATTGAAAATTTAAACCAATCTATAAATACTATCGAATTAATTATCCACTATGTATTGATATAATATAATAATAAATTTTATCTTATTTTGAAAACTAATTTTAAAAATGAGTTGTGAATTGTCTTAAAAATGATAATATTTACAAAAAAAAAAAAGAGAAAGATTTATGTAAGATAGGTTCATTTTTAAGAGTTACGTATTAATTTAATAAAAAATTGAGGTTAATTATTTTTATCAAATCTAATCGTGGGATTAAAGTAAATACCCGGTTATCTGAAAACTTAACCATTTCCAACACAAGATTCGATATAAATAGTTAAATATACCATCTTAGCACTGTAAGGTATGACCGTTTTATATTAATTATTTTTCTCAATATAGACTGCCGTCGTCATCTATTAGGAACCTTTGTTTTTGGGTCTAGGCCTAGTTACATAATGGGCTGTTTTACTGTAAAGTCTGGGCCTCTTGGGACACGTTGCACACGGGTCTAGGCCGAATGTTATCTTGAGCATCGGCCTACCCACTTATCCACATAACATCTAAAAAATACATCTGCAGACACAGAAAAGAAAAAACAAAAACAAAAAAGT
>JANLJB010030020.1:0-19529 GCA_026212285.1 Bursera cuneata | reverse complement strand
TTTTTTTATGCTTATCCAAAAATGCATAACATATGCTATTTGTAAAAATAAACTTTATGTCATTCATTAGGATTATTAAGAGTCAATTTGTGATTGTTATAAATTAAGAAACCTTTTTAAAATTAACTAATTTAAAAAGCTTATAAAATAATCAACTTTAGTAAAGGATTTCAAAAGCAAGAAAGTGATGCTTTTGAAAATTTTAATTAATTAATTAGTTATATTGTAATCCTTTTAAGATTGTATTTGCAGCCACATGCGTAAGCAATGAGGTAAAAGCACTCAAGCATACACTACCTTTAGATTCCTATGACACTAATCTACTAAAAAATTGAAATATTAGGCTTGAATTAATATTGAATTATTAATATAAGCACATTGAAAAACATTTTAATGTAGGGGTTATCATTTGAACGTATTAATTTTTTTTGCGTTAAAGATCTAAATACATATGACGAGATTATTAAACATGAATAGTCATATTTAACCAACGAATCTTATTAGCATTTTATGTTTTAAGTTGTGTTAAAAAAATGTGATCCCCACTCCAATGGAACCATCATCAATATGAAATGGCAGAAATTGAAAGATTTTGGGAATAACCATATGTGAAAGCATAGAATGGAAAAAGTTTCAATTAGCACATCAATTAGGCTGACTTTACTGTTAATGGTCAAAAGTCAAATTATAAGACCAACAAGTCCGTGACTTTGATGCTTTCATTAATTGTGATTTCAATGATAAAGACCAAACCAAGGCAAAGAATACATTACAGACTACAGATTACACATCACTCTCACTTGGGTTGGTACATATGAACACTTACGCCACCTTTGTGTCTCCGTATCCTGTCCACGGCTGCCCATTTGATCACTATTGTTTAAGATACAGCAATAGTTAAAATAATGAGAAGTAGGTACATAATTTATTATTACAATTCTAATATCGTTGTATGGTTCTAAAACGATAAAATGACAACAATGATGCCCACTTGGATCGTCTCATCCCATGCCGAATAGCAGAAGATTGAGCTTATTTCAAAGATAGGCAGCTGCTATGGTCACGGACTAGACAGACAAATTATCATGGATTTGAACCAGTATATTCCATTCTTGGTTTGTTTCATAGGTTGACAATGACAATCATTAACGCTTTGAATTGAATGGAAAATTTGCCATCTCTGTTATTCTCTAGTCTGATTATGCTGCATGTTTGCAACAGTGCGAGAAGACGATTAAGTTAATAATCATCATGATAACCAATCAGCAAATGAATTTCCCATATCGGTTGTGGTGGCTTTAATTAAATATTCTTCAAGTGGAGAAATTCATGGTTTATTATTTTATTTATACTGGCTGCTAAGTTAATCCACCAGGTGAGCTCCAAGTAAAAAAGAGTGAACACTCAAAAGGGCTGCTGGCACACTATGTTTGACTTCTGGGAATATCAAGTACGAAGAATTCTATTTAGATGTATTGTATACTGGGGTGAATTGACATTTAATGGTAACATGCATATGTGGTTTTTATATGTTTATAATCTTTGATGGTCAAAAGTTGTAAGGGAGCCAATTACATATTGACAAAAGTGGAGTTGTTAATCCGGTATCAACTTTTTTTCTGGGTCTGTTTCAACCATCAATCACCTTATTCAATACACAACTCTTAATACTTGGTTTGTTTGTTCAAGGTCCAACTACGAAGAAGCTTATAGCTGTTTTGAAATTAATTGCCGTTTGAACTGAATTCCCACTTGATTCTTTTCATGAAAGTTCACCACTGTGTCTCAAAGTCCCACTCTCATGAGTTCATCTGCCTTGGAGAATTGCACATTCACTGATTGATGGCTCATATTCAAATCGTTCGTTAAAAGTGCAAAATGTTCTCAACTTTCACACTACGTAACGGGGAAGTCAAGTTTCGTTTATTTGGGAAAAAAAGCTTATGTTATGATGATGGTAGGATGTAGCAATTCTATCGAAATATTACATAAAACAATTTTAAACACCGTTTAATCAACTGATCAAAAAAGACTTAATCATAGACAACAAATCCACATTTTCTCCAACTTTTCATAAGAATAAATAATCAACAATGTGATGATGATATCCAGAAATATACAAAAAATCCTTAGTCCTCAATAGGTGATGTAACATGGCCAAAGAATAATAAAAAAAATAACAAACACATCATATATCTTCTCTACATCTACACTTCGCATGCTCCATGTAACTTCTGCTCAAAGGATTAAAAGGGACTAAGAAACATTTACTCCAATTATAGGCTAAAAATTTTCATGTCTTTGTGACAGACTATCTTCGTAATTGTTTTTTAAACAACTTCGATAAGGCTCTCTTCTGTTACCAAGTTCGTTCAAATTAGTCCAGATCAGGCTCCTCAGCAATTGGCATGACTGCGATCTGATCAACTACCTAGTATTGAATAAACCAAAGAACTTGAAGCTACAATAACCACCTCCCCTATTGTCTAAAAGGTCAAACCCCGAACATTCTGTCTACTCAATTTAAACATAAAAGTTATACCTTGAAGCAGAAATGTATCCCTAAACCAAAACTACTACCAAGCAAAACGGCTTCCTGTTCCATCAAGGAAACGGTCAGTATGCCAACCTTTGGCCTGCAGTTCAGAAAGAAGTGGACTGAACACGCTATTCATCTGATCATATGCATCTGGCAAGATGGTAGCACTTGAATCATGGAAAGACTTCTTCATGCTAGCAGCATATGCAGCAACTAACCAACCCCTTAATGCATCTTCGCCAGAAGCACTGTGCTCTAAAACCATGTCAGTCCAGTTTTTTCCACATTTCAAAAGAAACTTCTCCCCAGAAAATATTTCTTTCAATTCCTGAAGTTCTGAAGGCTTGACAACCTTGTGCAGAGTCCTTCCCACCTTTACATTGCCGGCATCTTCTATAAGACGTCCAGGAAATAGAAGATCTTCTTCATATCTTAGATCAGCAGGGCTTGATATTCTTCCTGTCTGGGTTGGGTTGTAAATAACAATTTAGAGAGATAAAAAACTAACCACCAATGAACACATTAAGTTTGGAGATAGAAAACAAACCTTCACAAAATTAGCTACAATCATTGCAGTCCTTTGTGGATTCAATGTATTCACAGGAGTAGCTCTCATTTCTTCGATGACACAATAAACATGTATGACAGAAAGAAGAGGCCCAAATACCAACTGCAAAAATATATTCATTGTCATAACTCAATAGTTCATAACTCCAAAGAAACATTGCATTTCTCAATACATTTTTTTTCCTTTTAAATAATTAAGAAGAGTTCTAGTTGCAAGAATGTCAGAAACTTATATGAACAGATCTGGCTTTTTGTCAGCCTAAAACATGTTTCAAGATCTCACAAGTTAATCTAGAATGCTTCAAGACTTCACCGAGTTGTAAGCTTTAAGAAATCAATTACACAAATTGTTTAGCATTCAACCTAAATCAAACACTGAAACCCACTCATGCATGGATATGTTTTAAATTCACATTTCAATAAAGATTAACAGATCAATTTCTTTCCGGAAATACTAAACTTGATACGAAATTTGAAGTTTAACACCTAGGAATTTATAATAATGAGTTAAGAGTGGCTAAAGGAGGTGCTGGTATAAGCTATTACAAATCAATTGCTTCAAAAATTTCAGTATTCAACTTAAATCAGACGCTGAGACTAAAAAAATGTATAAATTATTGTTTTGTCAGTCGGAGTTTTTACCTAAATCAAACATTGGAACCCACATATGCATAAATGATCTTTTAATTTCTTCTCAAAGATACTAAAGCTTAATTCAAAGTCGAAAGTACAATAGCTAGAATTTAGATGGTGAGACCAAAAGCTGTTAAAACAGGTGCTGCTATCTAGCATCTATTATCCCTAGGAAAAACAAACTCATCTCAGCAAGCTCCAACTGCATGATTTGACTAAAACAATAGAAGTTGCCAATTATCCATATAACATTGACCTCATTCTTTAAATACAAATTTACGAGTTCAAAACTAGTAAGATTATACAATTATGAAGATAAAAAACTCCACAACAAAAAAATAAATTATTAGAATCAGAATATTCATAACACCTTTCCTTGCATTGATGAACAAACTGTAGATGCCAATTGAATCCCTGCTCCCAAGCCAACAACATTAAAAAGAGTTGAGATCGCCTCCCCTTTTGCAAATAGGTCACTAAGATTCCCTTCTTTGGCAAATGATGAATAAATTGGTAATCTGGTTGCTCTCGCTGCCACTACTGCCATTCCCTATTGAATCCAAAATTGAAGTAAAATTCAACACAGAGGTACAGATGATTGCAAAATTGAAAAACTATGTTTAAAATTCTGTTAAAAACACTTAACTTAAAAACTTAGGTTGAATGTAAGAGCCCCAACTATACTATTTAAGCTATTTTTAGCTAAACAAATTAAATTGACATGGCTTAAGAAAATAGAAGGAAATGAAAGAAAAGAAAATCACGAGTTGACAGAAAACTTCCCTCCCTTTTTGTTCGGATTGGTTGGTGGATTGGTGCTAACCACAAAGATCATCATATCAACTCAATAAACAATTAAAATTATTGGGGAAAAAATTACTTGAGGGAAAAGAGTACACCTTCGCAAAATTGCCAAGGCCTGCCATTTCAAGAAAAAGCTGTGGACATAATGGAGAAAGAACTTCAAAGCCTGTGCCTAAGTCATAGAGGACATCAGCTGCGAGGTGGAAGGCTTTTTCTGGTCAGACATCTTAATAAAGCCATACACTCATAGACAACACTGAGCTAAATTCGTGCATAATTTAGTATTTAAAAAAAAAAATTAAAAAGACAAAACCAACGCCGAGAGCCAAGATGCAAACCCAAAATCCTCCAACGCTTAGGCTCTGAATCCATTCTCGCACCCAGATTGCTACAAATGAGTTTTCCCACGTGCTGCATGCCATCTTTCAATATCTGCTCATCAACAACACGAACAGAACTCTGGGTGAAAAAGATGCAATCATGACTACATGTATCAATAGTCCAAATAATAACAAACTTACCCAACTTACAACAGTTGCCTGTGCAGGGGTCGGTCGCAACCCTGCAGCAAATAGCAGTGACTGCAAAAGAGTAAGAATATGAAGAGATCACAGCAAGCCTTCCATACACGTCTAGAAAAGCAAATTTAGCACATACCCATATGCCATCTCACAATAGAAATGCAGATGACAAAATCATTTCTTGAGCACTACAAACAATAATTAGTAGGAAAGGGACAAACCTGAGTGGACAGCACAGATAATGCTGCACTAGTAAAGTGTTGAAGCGCACGAAATTGTGTATATCTAAGATAACCCTCGTGCACACTGCCCAAACAAAACACTCACAACATATAATAACAGCAATTCACATCGTTCTTCTTGCTACTGCCAATCTGCACAAACTATTTAATTATCAATACGTTACCTATACGGATACCCAGATGGGAAAAACTTATTTAGAAACGATTCAACCACTCTTTGGTACACCGGTCTGGAGTCATTCAGCACCTTCATCTACAAGAAAAGGAAAAAAAAAAGGCAACTTTATAATTTGAAGGAAAAAGAAAAGGAAAGGAGGAGGAAATGGGAAGAGGGACTGACGGAGAGATGGCCGTCGGGCTGAAACTGGTAGTGGCGAGTAACGGAGTCGGAGGTTTCAAACCAGTAGACTGGAATATCTTCAACTGCCATGGTTTTATCTGGGTCCTTCTTCTTTAGAAAATTGATTTTCTCCTTAAAACACAAACAAGGCAATGAAATGGAATTAAAAATAGTTTTAATTTAATTTATGGGTATTCGCAAGTTTGTGAATTAACAAATAAATATTAAATACCAGCAAGTTCATGGAGTCAGTTGTTCGGTGGCTGGTGAGGGATTGACGCCGTCACAGTCGATTTTTCCTAAATGAGTTGGCGAAGCCAAACGAAAGAAATTTTGCTCTTTTTCTGGGCCTTATGGATCTGGTTGGTTGGGCCAGAGAACTACAATAATTGAAGCCCATTAAGCTTTTGATTTTTGTATTTAAAGAAAAATGTTAAATATATTTGTTTTTCTTTTTAACGTGTTTCCAGATATTTCCTTGCCAAATTGTCTGATGTTATGCCGCATGGTTGATGAACACTGGATGTATCTCACGCAGAAAACTGGGTAATTTCATTGCTTGGTTGAGCTTGATTGCACTTCAACCTGATATTGTCAATGAGGGGCACAAGGACTAATTATCCTTTGCTGCTATAGACACGATGCAGATGGAGGTCCACCCTTGGTAAAAATACTTGCAAAATAAAACATCTATATGTAATGATAATCATAAGTTTTACACAAATATTTTATCCTTTTATATTTCTCTAAAAATCAGACAAATAAGATTTTCCTCTGACGATTTAAGCAAGGAGATCCCGAGAACATATTATCTGCAGAAAGAAGAACCTTTAAGAGAAATTCGGTTCATTCAAGCCTCCTTTTGCTTCAGTCAAAAGAGGTTTTGTCACCAGAGCAACTATAAATTCTGCCACTGACAGGACTTTTATAAACAAAACAATCTGTCTTAGGCCCCAGATCCTGTAAAGCTCACAAAAAGGATAGGATAGTCAGCAATTTCAATTTCACAATGTGACATCAGGATCATCCTCATAGTCAAAATCTTCACTTGAATGCCTGATTCTTTTTGCTTCCCTTGAAGCACCTCTTCCCTTCTTTGGTTTTCCTCTGAAACCAATTTGATTCACGTATCACTTAAATGCCTGATTCTTTTAGCATCATAAAACTTTTAATAAGAAAAAGATGGTAGAATACTTACTGGCCATTCCCGAAAATACCTCCACCCTTAGACCGACCTGGACCGTAGTCTGATCTCCCATCTACAAGGAAAGGAAAAGGAAGAATATATAATAAAAAAATTAGGAGAATTTTTTTTTCTATAAGTCAGCATGTATGGACTCACCATCTCGTCCAACTGCTTGCTCTTCAGCCTGACAAAAGGAAATGAATCATAAAGTGAAAAATAGAGTTAAGTACTACCAAAAAAGACAATATTCATTTTCTCTCCATTGAGGTCAGGGCCAATAAGTTCTGTTATGGAAGAGACCCTAAGATATCATACAAATGTTGAATTAACTTGTCTAGTAAACAACTTTAATTCACTCGACAGATTCTATCACTAAAAAGCAGTACAGTTTTCAGTCGCATTTAATTGCATGTATAAGGTTTACTTGATACAATAGATAACCATCATAGGAGGAATGGTTAGACATGACTAATATATATAGTTTTGTCAGATACTCCACATAAATAAAGAAGAAAGGCATTTTGATAACAATCTAGAAAGAAAATGCATGGCTTTTTCGAGTCATGATTTGCCAACATAAAGATGGATTGCTCTCTAGATACCGCAGATGATGTGTTGATTATGATACATTCCTTATGGAAGTATCAACAAAGGCTTTAGGAGTATCAATAGCATCCCTGAAATAGCAACAGAGAAGTTCCCTGAAATTCCTCATAATTCATGAGCACATTTAACCGCTACAACAAGACTGCAAACTCTTTAAGGCAGAAACAATAACAGCGTTCACACTCTTAATTCATAAGGATCAAAGTAGAAACTAGAAGTAGCACCAAAACAACTTCTCAAAACCACCCGAATGCTAGGAGATTCTATTTTGAAGGTAGCGTCTTTATGTATAAAGTAAGAGGAAAAAGAACCCCACAGTGCGCTTCTTCTGCCCAAATTTTCTTCTTTCGATGGAAGAGAGAATTCAAATTAGAAAACAGAATGATAGATAAACTATAAGCAATCCATGTTACATATTTTCATCATCCTAATTATAACCCGTGTCTCACATTCAAAATTAAACAGATTCAAGGAAATGATAGTTTAAACTGCATATAATTCAGCACTATAAGAACTCAGAATACGTACTGCTGGTGAGGTAACAGAAGATAAGGAGAAGAGCCTATCTTCAGGCTGAAACTTCCTTGACCGCTTCAAGCTGCAACCTCAAGTTTTGTTAGTATATTGCACACATAAGTTCATAATCCATCAAAGATAAAAGTAACAGAATTACACTATATATCTGAAACCAGACAACATTTTAATCAGTGCCTGAAATGTGAAGTGATTTTAAAAATCCCTCCATATTATCTGTGATTGGAATCCTGACAGGCCTCTCATCAATTAGATTAGCCAGAACCACAATTTGACATACAAAGGCTGGTATAAGAGAAATCTTATATATATAAAAGAAAGAAAAAAAAAAGAGAGAGAAGTATATAGTAGCCACTCCATACAGCGCAGTGTTCTTAGATGAAGATAAGAATCCCTCAAAACCTTTCAATACATTGCCACATTGGCTTGGATCCTGTAAGTAGCTTGTCTCCATATCATAGACCTGCACCAGAAGTACATTCGTCAGGCTTCTCTAGTGAGTACAGGTGAGAAAACCAAAATCAATTGCATCAAAGAAAATTCTTGGACGAAGATAGAAACCGAGAAGTCTTGCACTTAACAGTTGCATTATAAACCCTTTTTCTTGTACTTTTTACAATGTGATCCACCTTCTGTAAACGAAGGTTCTCAGTTCACAACCACTAGTCATGAATTCTAAAACCCAAAAACCCCATAATTTACAATACAAATTCCACATATTCATATAGAAAAATAAAAGAGAAAACAAAGGAAATCACCTGTTTTTCAATGCTACGAAGCTCTTCGTGAAGCTTGGTTCTTTTGCTTAGAAGTGAAGCCATTACTGCAGATGCGCTCGCTGAGGCTCGCTGCCCTGAATTTAAATAATAATCATTTAAAAAAAAAAAAAAAAAAAGGTACTTTGAATGAACATGCTCTCTTGTTTTGCTGCAACGAAATCGGATTTAAAAAAAGAAAAAAAAAATGGCATTTACTGGGGTACCTTCAGGATCCATCTTTCGCGGGAAAATTATCAAAATTTTAGAATTCCAAACCCTAATTAGGCCACCTAGATTTGTTTTCTCGCCAAACGCCTTTTATACTTTCTTTGTTGATGTTAACGTTAAGGTCTACAAATTTGAGTTTAGGGATTGGCTCCTCTATAGTCGTTTTTAAGCTGCAATGACAGAAAGCAGCCAATAGTATATTGCCATGTTCTTCTGATATTGAAGATGAACGTAGTAGGCAAATTATGTGTGGGCCCATGGGCTTGATCCAATCAGTGATCCAAAAGAATTGACTAAAACAAATTTCTCGGCAAGAAAAATATATAGATATTGAACTCTCATCAACTTCCAAATATTTTTAACTCTTTTACATACAAAATTTAATTAGATGAAATTAAGTTAATTAAAACTTTGGTAACTGAATTAACAAACTTTGATTTAAAATTGAAATATTAAAAATATATTTTAATTTTTTTTTAATGGGATTGAAATTTTGTTGAAGAATGTAAAAGATAGTCAGTCTACTCTAAAGGTGATTTTAGTTTTAGTAAAAAAAAATAATAATAATTTATCACTTAGAGTAAAATTAAAATTAAAGTTTATTAAACAACAAAAATAGAATTGTGGAATTATCAATTGTCACTTATCTCCGCACAAGACAGAAGCAGCGAAGCCTTCCATTTTCAATTTTTAAGTAGAAAAGTGGGATTGGACAGTAGCAGAAAATGAAAACGAAACGCGGCGACTAGATAACGTCGTCACACGTGAATTGTGGAACGCACCTGACTCCACCACGTGCGAAGGGGCTGCAGTGGTGGGTCCGGAGAAGTGGAGGGCGTAGATTTAGTTAGTGGGTCAAACATGAGCTTAGACAATATCTGAAGCGTAAGAAGATCGAACACGTTCATATGGGCATCAGTAAGTAGTTGCAGATAAAATCTAAACAAGATTCGAAGTGGTCCCAGAGACAGTCAACGTCGGCCTTTGATAAAAGTATTGAAGCGTTGATACTACGCACCGCCCCTCTTATCATTGTCCCTTTCAACGTAAGTGGCGCTAATATATTAGCTTTTTTTAATCATTACGTACTCGACGGTAACGTATTCCTTACCATACACCATACGCTCCTCTCCGTTCATCTCCTCACAATCCGAATCTTTCCACCTTTACATGTACACAATTTCCTCTCTTTTTCTCATCACCTCAGAATAATATTAACTCTTCTTTATTTATTTGCTGTTTATTTGTCAGCATTCCCATCTCCATCTCTATTTTGGAAAAATATTAAGCTTCGCTTGCTATCTCTCAAGACTCTCATACTGATCTTCTAGTTGATCTAGAGGCTACAGCTGCTCTTTCTTGCTTGCTTTGCTCGTCTGATCTTATACTTCCCTTGCTGACATGTCTTTCAGAGGGCTGGGTCGAGTAAGTCTCTCTATTTGTTGTTTGTCTCTTTGAAATCTTTGGATGTTGTAATGTAAAGTCAGCAGATCTTATTGTTGCTTAATCAGCTACATGAGTTTGAATGGCAGATTTTTTGATACAATAATAATAGGTCATAGTAAGATTCTCTCCTTGAAACATACATGGTTTAGTGCTGCTAAGTTGATTTCTTCTTTTAATGAAAACATAATTTGGGAGAGATTTGGGTGGGGATCTAGATAATTTGGTTTGTTTGTAATTGTATTTATTGGCTAATAAAGCTGAGACAGGGAGGTTTGGAGTTTATACGTAACTTACCTTAATTTAGTAGCCAAGTTGTGAAACGGGTTCCACTTTGGGGGACTGCATGTTGTAATCTTGGGGGTTCTTAAAGGATGACCAGCTGGCAGCCTCATATTTTCTGAGCATCCAAGCAGAGAATTCATCTTCGTTTCCTGATAAAGTTTCTGTTTTTGAATCTCTTTGTGCATGCTCGATTTGATCACTTTCAGAGTTGTTGATCACGAAACAATGCATTAAGATAAGAAGACAGGGAAGAGAGACCAGATGATACATACCTTTAAAGAAATGAATTTGTCTGTTAATCTGAATATGGCATATGTGTTGGATTTCATAACTCTTTCCAAACTGTAGAATCGCTAATTAAAATTAGGGAACATGTACATCCATGTCTTAATTCTTATCACTCTTAAAATACAAGAAAACTTATAATCAGATTGTTCAAACTTTACCAGCAACTATTTTAAGTTTTAATTATTCCGTGGACTATATATTTATACAATTGGCTTTGGTTTTGCAGCCAAATGCCACATCTGGCCTGGGCGTGGCTGAACACAGCAAGAACGCATTTATGGAATTGCAGAGGAAGAAGGTTCACCGCTATGTGATTTTTAAGATTGATGAGAAGAAAAAGGAGGTTGTGGTTGAGAAGATTGGTGGCCCAGCTGAGAGTTATGATGATTTCACTTCATCTTTACCTGAGAATGATTGCCGATATGCTGTATATGACTTCGACTTTGTGACTTCTGAGAATTGTCAAAAGAGCAAGATATTCTTCATTGCATGGTTAGCTCTTGCCTTAGTTCCATAAATTTTTCAATTATATTGACTCTGTCACAATGTCACCTGTTGGTTGAAAAATATCCTTGTGAAGTGTGACAATCCACATTACAAATATTAAATCTCTTGATGTTTCTCTTTAATTTGAAGTATAAAAGTGATATCCATTTTGTATGCTGCTGTGTTTATGCCTTCTTGAATACTTCTGTTGCTTCCCTTTTTAGTTTTACTACAGTAGTCTTTAACTTGACTTCAAACTTAACACACCTTGATAAATACATAAAACGCTTTCTGTTTTTGCTTGGTTAATTGAGTAAAACCTCAAAGATTTTCTAGCTGCTTGTCTGAATCTGTTTATGCTGATAATTGGCTGGTTCTTGTTTTGTTGTCCTATGTAAATTGAACTCCAATCAGATGATGTTCTCGCACCATAAAATTTTTTCTGCAGTGGCATCTTCTATAGCATCCTAGATTAGTTTGGCGAGTTTTAATTGTAGAGAAAGTTCTCATGTCTTCATGCATTGGTACTTTGGCTGTCTACCATTATCTAGAGCTAGTTATTCAGCCTGTCAATGACAACACTCAAATACTAGAAGAATAAATGATTGCTCATTATTTCTTGGTAATCCATTATGTAAATTTTTCTCCCATGGCAACAGCATTATTCTGGCATTTATTTTTCTATCTTTTAAAAACTTTTTTCATTGGGATCGCATTTACAATATTGGTTTTGTCGATAATGAATCAGGTCTCCTTCGTCTTCTCGAATCCGTGCCAAGATGTTGTATGCCACATCTAAGGATAGGTTTAGACGGGAGCTGGATGGTATCCACTATGAGATTCAGGCCACTGATCCGACAGAGATGGATCTTGAAGTGATTAGAGACCGTGCAAACTAAAGAGTCAGCTGTTTGGCTGATTGGTCCTTTGGGGCAAACCTCTGCTAGGGGTTTGGCAACTACTGAAATTTTGCTCCTTGCTTCTTATGAACCATGTGCAAAATTTTTAGAAAAAAAAAAATAGTATATGCATGCTTGTTGAATAACTGGCATTTGCTGGTGAAATTTGTTCCCTTACTGTTTGCCACTCCCAGACTTATTATCATATAGATTGATCCTTTAATTGATATTCTGCTGTTATATATATCTTTCTGGTAATTTAGTTGAGTAGAATTTGTTTACCATTTCTACTCATGGGTGAGAAGAGCGACCATAGGAGAAAGAAATTTGCAGGTAGAAAGTACTTTTTTGATGCTAAGTTAAACCACATCAACCACTGAAGGAAAAATTGTTCGTTATCTGCTGGTATCTCTTAGCCTCTGCTCCATTCTTATGGTTCTTCCCTCCTGGCTTCTCCTTCAAATATTTCTCATTTGACTAGCACCAAGAAGGAAAACATTAAGCCCAAAAAGCTGACTCAGCCTAACACAATTGAGTGAAGTCCTCACCAATATACCTGCAGGGTAGCCTGCATCTGCCTTTGCTTATCCTGGTCCTGGGCTAGTAACACTAACCCAAATGTACCCACCATTGCCTCAAGCCGAGCTTTCGAGAAGTTGTTGATATTTCATGACACCATGAGCATTGAGCATTGACCGAGGGATGACAGGAAGGCTCATGTAGTGGGTTGGGTATGTCATCAAGAAAAAGCCCATCTGTTGGACAGCAAATTTTTCCATCTTATCGACGTATGTCACAATAAACCATTAACTAAGGACAGCATTGCTTAGAGCTGTAAGCTTTCTGATCCCTTGCTGTTCTGTATGCCTCTTTGTTGGCATTCATTGCCTTGGCAGGAGAAGCAGGTTTTTGACTGTAACATGCAATGTCAAACATGAACCATGTCCATGTGCTGCTTGTTCGAAGCAAGTGAAGCCCATGGCGGCCTGGGAACTTCTCGGAGAACAGACCAAAAAGCCTTGGCTGCTTCCTGAGCCTACCTTTCGGCTGGCTAGAGTATTGAATTTGACCACAATAATTTAATTGCAAATAAAACTCGCAAAAAAAAAAATGTTGATTATCCATTGCCAACTTGTAATATAGAAACAAATTGTGAAAGAGCAACAAGATAATGAAGAATCTTCTAGCTTCAGAAATCAGATTATGAAAATGTTAAGAGAAGTTTGAGAAAAATGCTAAAATAAAATAGAACACTGTCTCCCATCTAAACCAAACGTTTTAATGAGAAATGCCATCGCCGTATACGTTGACTTAAGAATTTATACGCATCGTTATAACAAGCTGTGACATAGCATCATTATTATATTTCCTCCATTTTTGCCCCTTCTTCTTTGTATAACCAAATTATAATCAGAAGTTGAGACGTGCAACATTACTTCTCTATTATATTTTGAATAAAATTTGTACTAGCTAGATGTCCTTTAGTCCCTGGAAACAAGCTAAACGCGCCACCAAGAGGAAAGCTTTCTACTATTGCATACTGTACGACTGAATTAGCAACTGGCAGCCGGCATACTAATAAGTTAAACGAATTCTCTGCTGAATTATATTTGTATTTTTCAATTTTCGGCTATCCTTATCACATCTTTTATGCTAAATCATAGGTTTCTCTTCAGAATTAGAAGGGTTTGGTTGTGGTGGTATTATCTCCGTGCAATGTGTGAAAATTCCTTGTGTAAGTCAACTTACAATCATTGTTTGAGGGTGCAACGGGTCCAACAACCAAACTACATCATATTTGGGTCAAAAATCCAACCCACAACATCATCCTAGTCCAGGTGTAATTATTGGTCCTATATGATTTCACATATGTGCATTAATTATTATCAAATTTTCTTTTTCTACTTTTTAAGATTAAAAAGGAGGTTCATAATTTATAAAAAGATTTATGGTTTATGTAAAAAAGAAAAGCTTAATTTATTTATGGGTTTATTATCTGCAAAGAGTGTTGTAATTTCTTGGTTGATAGAGCTACTAGTCCTCATGTGAGCTCGCAAAAACTCGAGTGAGTCAGAAAATTCATGTGAAATCATCACATGAAATCCCTGCAGAAATCTTGGAGTGGAATCTAGAATCGAAATGTGTGGTTTCTTTCATCAGCTATCAGGTTCAACAAAGTGGGCCTCAACTCCTGATTTATCGACCAGCACTTTAGATATTTTCTACACCAAAAGCTAGGAGTCTTTGACTTCAAATCATGCCAATGTACTAAAACAAGAAACATATTCGACGAACACAGATTATTAGACTATTATACCAGAGAATGCAAGAAACAAGTAGCATACTACATTGTACTTTTAAGATTGAAGATCCAGGGCATTACATGTTCAAAGGAAAAAAAAAAAAAAGTTGAAGGGAAATGGAAAATAGAGCATTCAGATATTCTGATGGAGTACTTATACAACGTACGTCATATTAGAAAACTGGTTAGAGACTTAAAACTAAGCAACTGGAACTGTCCTATTGTTATGGTCCATCCCTTCTGCTTCAGCTTCCTCATTCTCACCTGACATCTCCTCCAAAGATTTTCCCTTCGATTCTGGCACCAAGAAAGTAAAAAACAAACCCAACAAGTTAACTACACCCAATACGATGAGTGCATTTCTCACCCCAATACCAGGAGGGTACCCCGCATCTGTCTTGGTCTTGTCCTTGCTCTGAGCCATATACAAGAACCCAAATGCACCAACAATAGCACCAAGCTTCCCAGATGCGGCCGATATGCCATGACAAGTAGACCTCAACCTAGCAGGGAAAATTTCGGCTGGCACAACAAATGTGGTCGCATTGGGTCCAAAGTTTGCAAAGAAGAAGGTTAGTGAGTACATAACCACAAATCCTATTCTGTTGTCCTTATGAGTCCAGTGGTCATAGGGTATGGCCAATGCAAACATAAACACGGTCATGAAGAAGAAACCCATCAATTGTATAGCAAATCTTCCAATCCTATCGATGAGGAGAACTGTGCACCAGTACCCTGGAACAGTACTGAAAAGAGCAATAAGTGTTTGTGCCCTTGCAATTCTGAACACTTCTTCAATGGCATTCATAGTCTTTGCAGCAGGAATCCATCCAATTGCACTGAAGATATCCTTTTGGAACAGATTTGAGCTGTAAAATGCAATGTCAAGCAAGAACCATGTACTAGTTGTTCCAAGCAAGTGAATTCCATGGCGACGAAGAAACTCTTTACTGAACAAACCAAATGCGTTGGATTTATCATCAGCCAGTTGCTGAACCTTCTGTTCTTCTGCTTCAAGGTCCACCTGCAAAACCTTTGACATATCAGTTGCAGCCTGCTTGGCATTCTTGGCAACAAGGGCAGTGTAACGTGCAGTCTCTGGCATCTTCATCCTCCAGTAGTAGGTAAGTGCAGCTGGAAGTGCTCCAACCATTAGAATAATACGCCAGACATAGTCTGCTTCTGGGACAGTCGAGGCAGTTGCATTATCCTCGTAAGCTGGGGCATCAAACCTAGCCTGGAATGCGGTAGATACAATAAGCGCAAATATACCACCGGCTAGAATTCCAAAACCCTGCATTGCAAATACAGCAGCAATGAATGCACCACGAGTTTTCTTGTTAGCATATTCAGACATGATAGTGGCAGAAAGCGGGTAGTCACCACCAATGCCAAACCCAAGCCAGAATCGGAAGAAGCAAAGAGTTGCTATGACACCTTTGGGATTTTTGCCAAAGGAAAGACCCGAGGCAACTGAGCATATGACCATGATCATAAGAGTCATGCCATAGACTTTCTTCCTGCCCATCTTGTCGCCAAGCCAACCAAAGAAAAGCTGTCCTGCTAGTGTTCCACAGAATGCTACACCATTGACAGCAGCTGATACATTGGGAGGCAATGTTCCAGGCTTGTCTGCACCTTCAACGTGGTAGTATATACGGCCGAGCAATTTGGTGACAAGGGATATACAGAAAAGATCATATGCATCGGTGAAGAAGCCCATCCCAGCAATGATGATTGCAGTGAAATGATACCATTGTGTTTTAGCTACATCAAGTGCATTAAGCACTTCTAACTGTCCTTTAGCCATGGCTAGCTAGCTCACTCGCAAGCTTTCTTACTCAGCTCTCTCTCTCTGCAAGAATTGAATAACAGTGAGAGCATGTAAAACAACCAAATTACTACACAATTTTCATAAAGAGTATTAGAATTTCAACTAAGTTCTGTAGGTTGAGTTGACTAAATCAAGTTGACAAGTCTACAGTGTTACCCAGGACGGCTCTTTTGTAGCCTTCCATTTTGAACAATATCCTAATTTCTTGAACTAGTACATGATTATAAAGTGTTACCGAGATATAAACTACCAGAAGAATACAAAAAGGAAAGTGCAGATTGAAGTCATCCTGACATCCTCAATCAGTGCAGGAGCAGTTGACATAGTTGTCTTATTGAGATAGAAAAAAATAGTGACTCTACATAACAGGCTATAGTAAGAGATTATTTTAAAGAAAATGTTAAAGGTTACTTTGGTCAACTCAAGAAAATAGGTAGGTCCAACAACCCTCTCTTAAAATTTCCAGGATTATTGATTATTGAACACAGTTGCAGATGAATTGAAATGGTAGGTACAGGAGACAAAGCTAAAGCAGACAATAGATCTCATCATCTTAAACAGTTCTTTTACTAATTTTTCCAACCAATCTTCATTAAAAGTATGTATGAAATAAAATAAAATAAAATAAAAAAGTTTTTTAATCTTCTAGAAGAGAAAAACTCCATGGCCATCGGAAAATTATAGGAGAAGACAAAAGGAGAAACCCTATAAAACCTCCTCTGTCTTTCTTTTTATAATATATACTGTATCCCTCTCTGCATAAACATGGCCACATGACAAGCAAGGCAACGTCAACGTTCACCGAAAGTCATCACAGGGATAATTAAAATATTCAGATAAACATGGGCAAAGAAGAACTGGGGAATAGTGTCTCCAAGCCCTAAAGATACGCTCTTCATTTACTCGAGGAAAAAAGAAAATTAATGCAATAATGTAAAGATTACGAAACAGATTAATTTCCATCTGTAAATCAAAACTTAATAGTAAAGGAATTATTCGATTTGGAAAGAGCAATAAAAACATCCCATATTTATCAAATTTGCATCAAGCTCTCTCTTAGTTGTCGTTACAGATTTCATTAACAGAAAAACGTTCTAAGAAAACGGAAACAAAAAAGAATGAAATTAAAAAAAAAAAAAGATGGAAGTTGGATGAATTTTATCTTAGAAACTGCATCAGAAGAAGGATTCCATCAAAGCTTACCTCTACAATTATGTGTGTCTAGTTTACTTCACAGTCGACTACTATTTACGAGTAGAACATGATGAGAAATTAACATGCAAAAAGGTTTGCATGCATGAACACCTCAAGCACAAGGCAGAAGCAGTATAGAAATTAATAAGATCGCTAAAGATAGAGAAGGGTAGTTCGTCAAGAACTCACCTGCTTTTATTTCTCTTTATCGAGAAACACGAGCGTGTAGGTATATTCCGAGAAGTTAGTGCTGAGGGCAGAGAAGAGAAGACTTGTTGCGAAACCAAATTGGGGTGCAGCTTCCCAATTTATACGCCTCAGGTAAAAACGAACCAAAATATTCTACAGGTATATTCCCCTCCTTTTTCGGCGCCAATTTTCAGGAAACCTCTTCCCTTCCCTTTGCTTCCCTTCCCTTCATTCACAACTAAAAATAAAATAAATAACGATATCCTTCACCTGTACTAACTCACATGTTAGCATCAACTTGAAAAACAATAATGTGTTCCTATAATTACAATTATTATTTTTATTTAAAAAATAATAATTTTGCTATAAAATTATATATTGTTTTAACACAGAAGTATTGGGCATTATAAATGAAAGGTGCCAAGATGTCAAGGTTAGTAGTTCAGTTCAGTTGAGGCGTGTCGTTTCCTAATTTAAGTCAAGGTCAACTGGCATACCGTAGCAAAAACGAATGCAGTAAATGACAATTGTGACCAGACCTACGACATAAAGTGAAATTGATTTCTTTATATTATATGCTTTGTTTTTTTTTTTTAATTTGATAATGACTCTAAGATAGTCGTTTAAAATACGTTTTCTATTTAAATATGAAAAATGATTTTTTAAATAAAATATCATACCTTATTAAAACAAAACTAGAGCATTAAAGAAAAATTATTCCTTGTTTTATTTATTTGTGTTTAGTCATTGGATACATCCAAACATCTAACACAGCAGCAAGTCCATATTTAAATAATTTTTTTTTTAGATTGTCTAATACGATTTTTGATGTAAATTCAAAACTTAGAATTTGGGAAGATTGAAATTTAAGATTAATTTGGACCTTAAGGCATGGATTTGGTAACCTAATAATATAAAGTTCCACGTTTTTTTATTTTAATTAAACTTAATAAAAATTAATTATTTTGTTTTAGTCAAAAAATGTGAGCGTGTCATGAGTTTCGAAATTCATGGTATGTGAAAATGACAAAATTGGATTTTAAAGAAAAGTCTTTGATTTTGAACGGCTTTCACATTCAAGTCCTTTAATAATACTCCACGTGGCCAGCTCTGGTTGGATTTACTTCCATCGTCGACTTTGAAATTCCAAGTTGATAGGAAAATGCCACCCATAAACTTCTTAAATTATTGGGGTCCATAGATATAAATTTCTTTAATGGTCCTTCGAAAATACAGATATATTATTATTATTTTTTAAATAAATTATTTGAGTAAAAATATGATTTTTGAATAAAAATAGTTACAGAAAATCTCTTAAAATATATTGAATTGAGAATTTTTTTAAAAAAATAAGTTTTAATGCAATTTAAGACAATTACATATTTCAAAAATATGTAATTGTATTTTTTTTTTCCAAAAAAGGACAATTTGCTCATCCATAAGGACTTGATGTGCTTCAACGTTTTAAAAAATAAATTGTGATACATTAAATAAAAGTCTTTAACAGGTAGTCTTTATATGTAAGGCTATCAATAATTCCCTTTGTACTACTCTGTTAGATATTAGCATCGCTCAATAATAGTCAAAGATTATTAAACATCTCAATTATCTAGCAAAATAATTTGATACATTGTACGGGCACTTGATTATG
>JANLJB010030019.1:0-19522 GCA_026212285.1 Bursera cuneata | reverse complement strand
GAGATTTTTTCAAAACTTAAGGATGAGAGAAGAGAAAAAGGGTAAACGTCCCATATGAGTGAAAAAGGGGAAAAAGGTATGGGTGATCAATGATAATTACTCATTAAAAAATATAATAAAAGTTTTATTTGACATCAACTGCATTTTCTCTCTCCAATCTTATCTTCTTCTCTCTCACTTGTACACACAAAAAATGTCACCACCACCGTCTCTTCTTTGTTGGGAAAGCCCACTCTCTTTATCTTGAAACTCCTCGCAAAGGATCTATAACTCCATGCCCTCATCATCTTGAAACCACCCCTCTCGTCGCCCACCACCTCATTAACTTCTACTCCTAGTCTCCACTACCCCTCTTTTCCTGCCAAATCTTCCATGAGAGTCCCTGGATATCAGCCATAACTTAGAGCTCGGTTATCTTCTCTTTTGCTCAGAATGAGCTTCCCTTCTCTTGCCATTGAGTGCTCTCGTTGAATGCTTCATGAATTTGTTGCTCCTCATGATCATATATTCCCCAGCGAAACTAAGGCTTGCTCGATCTTGGGCAGACCTAATGTTGGTGAAAGTATACATGACCTTGTGTTGAAAACTGGGTATTCTTTTGATATGTTTGTGTGTACTTCTTTGGTAGAAACTTGGACAAAATGTGGCGATATAAAGACTTCAAGGAAGGTGTTCAACGAAATTGCCGGAAAGAAATGTTGTGCCTTGGAGTGTGATAGTTTGTGGGTGCACTTAAGTGGATATCGATAATGAAGCTTTGAGGTGTGTAAGCAAGCTTTGTACGAGTTTGATGCGAATGATTCCGTTTTCAAGTGTTCTACATGTTTGTGTTGTGGTCACCCTACCTGCTTGAGTCAGGGAAGCAAATGCATGTGTTGTGCGTGAAAACAAGTTTTGAGTGGTCAAGTTTTCCGGTTACTTTTTGGTTTCATGGAGACACTAAATTGGTTGTTTATACTACAGACAAGGTCTTCGAGTTGGGTTCTGTTAGCTTAGGCCTCAATATGATGTTATCTAAAGCATACGCAAGCGCAACTATTCGAAAGGTGGGAAGATGCTTCCAAAGCTATGAACAAGGGCATAATAGACATTTCAACCATCTGGCACGTGACAATCAGTATAAGAACCGATTTTTACTGAACGGTAGCCAACGATATGGGGCAAATTACCATTATGTGATACCAAACCATGGGAAGTCGTAAGCTCGTAATTAGCCCTAAAAAAAACTTTGAACACTGGAGTGCTTAAAAAAAAAGTTGTTTCTTTAGAATTGTTCTCTCTGGATCTTCTTCTTCTTTTTTTTTTTTTCCCTCTTTTAACCTCTCTCTCTCTCATCCAGGTCCTTGACCCCTCTCCATGTTTCTCTTTCTCAAATATTTCATTGATGTCTTTCCTGCCTTTCTCCCTCTTGCAAACGTCAGTTTCCCCCTTATTGGATTCCCGCCCTTTTTCTTTATGTTGTTCTCAGGTTTGACTTTCCTGTTTAAGCATGGGAGCACTGGCGGACCTAAGAAGGGCCCACCAGGAGGGTCGGGGGTGTTTTTGAAACTTAGAAAATCTCTTTTTTATTCTCGTAGTTTAATTGATTGCACTTACACCTTTCTTTAAAAACCAAAGTTCTAGATTTTTACCTTTCCTTTTTTTTTGTTTAATTATTAGCCTGTTAAACCTGTATTTGTATATATAAATTATATATTATATTATAAATGTCTTTTATTTTTACGGTTTACTTGTATCAATTAGTTTTAAAAATAGTAAGCATCATTAAAACAAAGATTATGTTGAACTTTTTATTATTTTTATTTATTTGTAGTCTTTTTGGACAAAAAGTAATGCTAATTATGGTTTTTTATTAAAAATAATTATAGAAAAATTATTTTTAAGTTGACATCATCTCTAAGAAAAATATTATCAATTCAAAATAAAGTTATCTTAAAATTAATTTGTAAGATCTACTCGTAAATTCCGAACTTAGGATTGACAATGAGATAATTATACAATATTTGCAAGCATTTTCAAAATATGAATACTTATAATGTGTATTTATTTAATAAATTATTAAATTTTAGTATTTTTATTTTTATTTATTGTATTATAATTATTTGAAAGGATAAGTTCCTCATTCTGTTAGAAATATTTTGTCTTACGATTTATTCTAATTCCGAACTTAGCATTGATAACGAGATAATTAATTGAAGACTTAAGCTATTATAATTTAATTTTATATATTATTTAATAATCATTTATTTTTTTTAATATAATAATAAAAAAAGATGCTACGTTAATATAAAAATTATATTTTTTTTAATGTTTTTTTTGGTGCATAATGCCTAAATCTTTCAATAGAGATGATGTTTTGACATTTGCCCACTCCACCATCCCAAATGCAGTGTGAAGTTAATGGAGTCCTTGATGATGGATGTTGATTGAGCGGGCGTGTAACGGAAAACTGAATTTCAAGCGTGCAAGGCAAAATGTCGGCAACCTTAGCCAGCATTACATTCTATTTGATGATGGCATTGGTTGCCGACTGCCGACATCGCGGCTCTACCTTTCATATTAATTGAACACGTCTATGTCTGTCCTATTCAAGACTGCAGCTGCAAATGCAACTGTACAAGTACAACGGCCCATCTCATAGCCTTTATCAGATTGCCATTTATCAAGTTATCAACTACTATTTCACTATCTAAACGACGTGTCGTTTGTAGAAAACCGTGAAGTAAGGGCCACGCGTTTCAAAACACAAAAGACCACGTACCCTCCCCTACCGGTCATTAACGCAACATGCCACCCTGACAACACCCCTGGGCCCCTCGGAAATTAACTTCGCCACGTGGCAACTCTTAAGGAAAAAGATTCAGAATCTACGCGCTCTCTAGACACCCCCCAAATGCCCCAACTGGAGAATCTTTAATTTATTAATTTCTTTCTTTCTTTTTCTATAAAATTAAAATAAAAACTTGTGAAAAGGCGAAGGAATTGTCTCGATTTAGAATATTGCACAGAAAGAGCTTTGCTTCGATCCTTGGTTTGCCAAAAGCAAGAGTTTGGCTCTCCTCTAGATCAACCAATCAACCGTGTAGGGTTTTGCTTTTCTCTTTGATTTCATCGATCCTCTCTGTCGCATTGGTGAGTCATACTGTAAGTCTCCTTTCCTCCGTTAATGTATCCTTCACTAACGATTTGATGGCTAGTGCAGAGAGATTAGGTTAAAAAGTCGATTTGAATTCTTTGTTTGAGCTTGTTAATGTCACATTGGAGTGTGGAAGTTTGGTTATTATTAGATGTGTTAATATAATCTTGTATTTTTGTCTTCAGATTGTATTTGTTGTTGTTGTTAAATTTCTTTGATATTTAACCAATATTATATCAGTTTTACAGCGGGATGGAGTATTATTATAAACTATCTGGTCATGATTTATTTTCCAGGCACTTTATTCAACGTTATCGAGGTTGCGACACTGCAGATTACTAGTGTGGAGGTTGTTCATAAGTGCTAAGTAGCACAGTTGATTTTTCAACATTGGATGGCAAGTGATTTAAGAGTATGGTGAGAGAGGTTTATATATTGGCTTCAATTGATTTGTTGGCATTTCGGGATTGGAGTGTTCGAGATTATATGATTGAATGTTGGAGCGTTAGAGGATATTTTACATAGGGGTGGAATTTTGGTTCTCTCCAGTTCGTAGAATGCGAGAAGATATACTTTGAAAAATGGATGATAGAGAAATTGAATTTTGGTTTTCCAGTTGGAACAACTGGAACCCAACTGACACAGCAGAATCTCGTCTAATTATTTTCTCTTGCTTTATTGCTGCCTTGGTTGGTATTTTCACTATAGCTTACACGGCCTTTCAATGGAGAAGAAACATTAATTTAAGCTGGATGAAAGCCATAAACAAGTCAAAGAAAAACCCCAAGAAAAGGCACAGGGTTCCTGCAGCTCCACATACATGGATTTTGGAATCTGTATCTCGTGGGAAAAATTTAAATTGCTGTGTTTGCCTAAAGCCCATGGCTCCTTCTCAAACCCTTGGGCCTATGGTGGCTTCTGACAGTTTTATTCACCGCTGCAATGTTTGTGGTGCGGCAGCTCACTTGAGTTGCTCCTCAAGTGATCACAAGGATTGCAAGTGTGTGTCCATGATTGGTTTTAAGAATGTGATGCATCAGTGGGCAGTTCGGTGGACAGAGATCACAGATCAACCCAATGAAGCTACTTTTTGTAGTTATTGTGAAGAGCCATGTAGTGGGTCATTTCTTGGTGGATCTCCTATATGGTGTTGCTTTTGGTGTCAACGACTTGTACATGTTGATTGCCATAATAATATGTCTAATGAAATTGGTGATATTTGTGATTTAGGCCCATTCAGAAGGTTGATTCTGTCACCACTGTATGTTAAGGAAGTGAATTCATTAGCAGGAGGATTTTTAAGCTCAATCACACATGGAGCAAATGAGATAGCTTCTTCAGTGCGTGCAACTATTAGGAATCAGAGCAAGAAATACAAGCATGGTAATGAATCGTCTGTTGACGCAGGTAGTAGTGGTAATACCTGTGACACATCTACTGAAAGCACAGCAGATGCTTCTAAAGGAGTAAACAGCTTATGTGAAACAGATGAAAACTGTAATGGTAGCACAACTATGGGGGTTCCTTCCCAAGGTTGCGAGTTAGATAACAAAATGGAATCAAAGCCTGGCATTAAAAGAAGTGGGTCCAGTAAACAGAAGGACGAATCTCAAATATTAAGGATGAAACAGAAATATGAGTTGATTGATTTGCCTCCTGATGCAAGGCCGTTGTTAGTTTTCATCAACAAGAAGAGTGGGGCTCAACGTGGAGATTCACTTAAGCAACGTTTGAACCTTATTTTGAATCCTGTCCAGGTTTGGTGCTATTGACACTAGAGCTTTCCCTGTAAAATCATATTATTTTTTACATGCTTTGATCTTTAGTGTGGACTTTATTTCATTTGATAGTAGTGTGGATTTTATTTAACTAATTACTTTTTTAAATTATGGGAAAATGTGTACATGAGTTAGATCTTGGTATTTTTTTTTCTTCTGGAGTGTTTTCTTTTGATTTAAGGTATTCAAAATAACATAATGTCAGTTTGCTATGGTTGTTGATTTATTGGAATTATGAAAACAACCCTCTCTTGTCTTGCATGGAAAGGTAGTCTTTGATGTAGAGAGAATCCTAACACATATCTGTGAGAGATTTCTGATTGCTAACATTAATCCTTTAAGGAATACTTATTGAGTGGAAAATGATGTGAGAGATTTCTGATTGCTAACATTAATCCTTTAAGGAATACTTATTGAATGGAAAATGATTTCTGTTGAAATTAATTGAAAGTCTTGAAATGAGTTGTGAACTGCTGTTTTCATGTTTCAGAGCAGCAGATAACCTTACAAGTTGACTTTATTATCTTGGAATAAATAAATCTAGGATTCTTTGGGGCTGTTATATGAAGTTTTATTTAGATTTCTTTTCTCACTGATAGATGTATCCAGTTTGATATTTTTGATGATTGTTCATGTTGTGCTTCTTGCAGGTTTTTGAGTTGGGCTCAACACAGGGACCAGAAATGGGTCTTTTCCTATTTAGGAAGGTGCCTCACTTCAGAGTTCTGGTATGTGGTGGGGACGGTACTGTTGGTTGGGTTCTGAATGCGATAGACAAGCAAAACTTTGATTCTCCTCCTCCAGTTGCTATTCTTCCTGCTGGAACTGGAAATGATCTGGCCAGAGTATTGTCTTGGGGAGGTGGTTTGAGCTCAGTGGAAAGACAAGGAGGCCTTTGCACAGTGTTACGCCACATAGAACATGCTGCAGTAACTATTCTTGATCGGTGGAAGGTATCGGTTGTAAATCAAGAGGGAAAGCAACTCCAGCCTCCGAAATTTATGAACAACTATCTTGGTACATAAAATTTTGCATTTACCCAACAGACTTTATTATTTTAAAGGCAGCAGAATCTCAGTGCAGAACTAGAAAGGGGTCAAATGTATGACTAAATCAAGGGGTTAGAGGTTCAATTCTCCTTGAGGCCACTTAGCTAGGATATTATATTCTAGGATCTCACTTAGCTAGGATATTATATCCTAGGAGTTTCTTGATTATTAAAAGGCCCCATAGTAGTCACATTTTGAACATGTGTACACTCTAAGGTTTCTTTAGATTATCAGAAGAAGAAGATATCCTTTATGTAGAATTAAAGTTTTATTTAATGTGTACACTTTGAGGTTTCTTTAGATTATCAGAAGAAGAAGATATCCTTTATGTAGAATTAAAGTTTTATCATTGATATATGCTGACTATAGGCATCGGGATTGTGTGTGCTGATTGGGTTGGTTTGAATTTGGAATATAGAAAATTGTTTCTAGACAATGAATAATTTTAGCATAGGTCAAACGTCAACTTAAACTCATGTCTTGGACTGTATCAAGTCTTAGTTTCTAAAAGCACATGTTCTATTGGGTAAATATCAGCTTAATCAGTTTAGCTTTGAGTCTTTGAGGATAATTTGGTTGCTTTATGTGCAAATCAATAATTTATGTATAATGGTACCGCAGCACGGCCTTTTTTAGTGATCCACCCCTTGTTACTTCATTTCTAACAAACTTCTACTAGAATGTGTAGATTTTGGCATTTATGTATTCTGCTTTGAGAATCATCATTCTGTTTTTTCTTTATAAATTCTTACCTGGCAGTCTATCACAGTGTTCTCATGCTTTGTGGTCGCTAACACGGGTGTATTGGTTATAGGAGTTGGGTGCGATGCAAAAGTTGCTTTGGACATCCACAATCTAAGGGAGGATAATCCAGAGAAGTTTTACAATCAGGTAATTACAAACTTTGATTAGAAGAGAACTGCTTTGCTAAATAAACAGCAACAATGACTGATGCTAAATAAACCACAACAATGACTATGTATAAGATAATAGCAAAATTATTATCGGCTTAAAGCAGTAGAAAAAACTATTCCTTTGCTTTCCATTAATTAAATTTCATATACGGATATGTTTATGAATTAGTTCTTTTGTGAAAAGTTAAAAATTCATTAGGGATCAGGTACGGCTGTAAGAAGTGGCACTAGAAGCATGGATGAGCAGTTGAATATTGGTTAATCTGATCAGTCATGCATTTTTTTTCTGGACCATAAATACGCCAGCTGAATTTTACATATGTTTCCCATTATAAACTTTTCAAGAAATGTTATCTATAAATATGATTGCTGAATGGTCCACAATTGTACTTTCTTCTCTGTGTCATATCCAAAAATATAAAGTACGATTGCTAAACTGTGATCTGATTTGTTTGGTCCCTGTTCATTGAGCATTTTTAACTTGTAGCGGAAGATGGATTTGTGCGTTAATATCTATTCTACTTAATTAGCTATTTCTTACTGAGACTTTGATGCTAACGTGTCTACTAGCTAGTTTAGTTGGATTGGTATTTTTGAGGTCATATAACAGTAAATCAAATACAACTCACATGGGGGATTAGGGGATGTGGCTTATATATATGGCTCATGTTGCAGGAAGGCTGTAAAAGCTTAAATGATTTCAAATTTAGACAAAGAAAAACATTCTTCAATTGTCTTCTGTTTGCGTTATGAGCATTAGCATGTGCAATGCATACTTGTGAAGTTTCTTCAGAAATGGAGTATTAATAGATCTAGATTTGCTGTACTTTTTTTTTTTTTTCTTTCTTTTGAATGATCCTTTATTTTCTTAATTATTCTGATTCAGCCAACTGAAACTACTGCAGTTTATGAATAAAGTTCTATATGCAAGAGAAGGTGCAAAGAGTATAATGGACAGGACGTTTCAAGATTTTCCTTGGCAAGTTAGAGTGAAGGTGGATGGTAATGACGTAGAGGTCCCTGAGGTAAGTACTGGAAGGGTATTGATATAATAGTAACAGTGAGAATGCTCTTTAACCATAAGTAAAATCATTCTGGTGGTCAAGGTATGGATTGTGTTGTTTACTCATAATGTATAAAGGTTGGAACTACAGGCGTTAGAGAGTCTGTTAAACTCTTCTCCATGTTATATCCCTAGGCTTTTGGCATTTCCTGGAGAAATAATGATATTGATATAGAAGTACATCTAAGCATGTGCGACCGGAGATTTTCCTTGTGAATAAGCCATCAATTAAATCGGATGTCTTCCTTGGTTGATTATGAAATAACATTTCTTGAGCTAAATTCACTTGTTTGAAATGAAAAAAGCAGATTAGAAATGGATAAGCAAGTGTGCTTCCAAAGTTCTTTTTCTGCCCTTATTGTAGTTTGTGTTTTTCAATTATCCTTGAATATATCTGTCAATGGCTTGGGAGATTTTGTTTTTCTTATTTTTCTTGGTTAAATTTGTTATTTCTGTTTTTTTTTTTTACCTTTGAAATGCCTATTCTATAAATTCTAACTGAAATGATGCTAGGTAGTATTCAAACCTGATTCTCTTCTGTGTTATTTCAGGTTCCAATTTTAAGTATTACTCTTGCTATAAGCCATATGATTTTGTTTTAATATTTGCAGGATGCGGAAGGTGTGCTTGTTGCAAACATTGGAAGCTACATGGGTGGTGTAGACCTTTGGCAAAATGGAGATGAAACTTATGATGATTTTGAGCCACAATCTATGCATGATAAGATACTGGAGGTTGTGAGCATATCTGGAACATGGCACCTCGGAAAGCTTCAGGTAATGTTGTATTTGAAGATAGCTACTGTCTGTGTATCTAAGTAATTGCTATTAAAAGTGCTAGTGATTCTTTTGTGGAATAATGAGATTGATTGATTTGTCTTTAACCTACCTGATGCTTTGGCATAAAGTTCATTGGGGAATTTGAGGAACAGTTAACAAAAATTCCAGATCGGAGCCCTTAGTCTGCCTTTTATTCTGTTTTGAAAGTCTGGAACTTAATATGTCATAGGGCCTTTTTTCTTCTTCAAAAAGAAATTATAGAAATTCAGCCAATGTCAAACAATCTCATTTTTGGCTGTCTTAATACTCTGATATTCTGAAAACTCTCTAATCTTTGTACTTCTCATTTGAGCAGATAACACACTATGGTTTTTGCATCATTTTTATTTCAATTAGAATTCTGGGGAGTTTTTGATCTTGAGGTTTTGATAGTTGGAAATTGTATCTAAGATGCTGTTTCTGTGAGAACAGGTGGGACTTTCTCGTGCTCGAAGACTTGCACAGGGACAGTCAATTAAGATACATCTCTGTGCTCCATTGCCTGTTCAAGTTGATGGGGAACCTTGGTTTCAGCAACCGTGTACAGTAGCTATTTCACATCATGGGCAGGTCCTCTCTCCCCCTCTCTCTCTCCCATGCACATAGCTGCCTGTAAATGAATGTATGCATGTTCTTGCTAACAAAAAATCTTATTGCATGTGTGACTATATTAGCATCACTGCCAATTTTACCCACTTTTAGGTTCCCTGAAACTTGAGTTAGTTATTTGTATGTAACTTCCAACAATCTTGTTTGTGAGGTGTTGAATGTTCAGCTAATTCCTCTGGCTTTAGCAGGCCTTCATGTTGAAGCGGGCAGCTGAGGAACCTCTTGGTCATGCAGCAGCCATAATTACTGACGTGCTTGAGAATGCTGAAACTAATCATATAATTAATGCTTTACAGAAGCGAGCTCTTCTTCAAGAAATGGCGTTAAGGCTCTCTTAGAGGTTTTTCATGCCTCTCCTGTTGCCGATAAAGGTTTTGGTTGCTCAAGCATATATATGTTTTTTTTAATGACATATATAATGGTTTCGAAAGTAATGATTTAGCTGAAGCTTGTTGTAACTTAGTATACGAAAAGGGACTTACTCAAAGTTTATAGAAGAGTGGAATTTTGAAAGTTTTGTATTCGAAACACTGGTGTTGCTGAGATAAGATAGAAGTTGCCATCCATTGTTTCTAATTGGTTAGAAATTTTGGAACTTCAAGTCTCTCTAATTAGTTGTTCTTAACAGATTTTGCAATAAATAATAATGTTCTAATGAGTGTTCTTGCCGCATACTTTTTTATTTATTTTTTTAATATATTATACAACTAACTGTAAGTCAGTTGCTTTAAAATTTTTAAAGATCGTCAGAAAGAGATGATCAATGAGCAAAATACCATAATGCCTTTGCGTTATGGATGATTATGATTTAAGTGCAGATTAAACCAGTCACCAAAGTTTAAACAAATTATGTACCCTAATTAACATTACACATCACACAGCTTAGTTAAACTGCAGTTTTAGTACATGTAAACATGCTTTATATGGTTAACTCTAGCTTGGCTGCTTATTCCTCTGCAGCCCTTGTTTAACCTTCTTCCATAGCCTTCCCACAAATCCCGTAGTCGCTGCCCTCATGCCTACCTTTCTGTCGAGTGTTGTACATGGCAGTTGTGAGTAGACGAGTTTCTTTGATGTCTTTGCATTTTCTTTGAAAATCTGACCTACGCGCTGGCGGTAGAATGGAGACTTCAAGAAGTTCATGCAAGCAGGTGGTGACCCAGCTGCGCCCTGCATGGCTTTGTTGAGTTGGCGCGTCACAGCTTGGAGTTCAAACGAGTCCAACAGGGTGCTGCGGTTGTGCTGGGGGCTTAGCCTACAGATGGGACACGGGGTGAGTTTTAGTTGTTTGTCAGCCGGGGATTCTAAACAAGAAGGCAGTAAGTCTCTTTGCTCAGGGGCTTCCCCCATTTTTTTTTTTTTTTTTTTTGAGAGTATTGGTCAGATGGAGTGTTCATCACTGGATTTTGAATGTGTTTATGTGACGTTCCTCGTAGGTAACGGGGGTTGAATTTTTCTTCAACAAGAAAATTGCACTGTTTTCAACGTTTTAGCATGTTGTCAAATTCATTTTTGAGTGCCATTCTGGTGGGTTGAGATCGGTATAGTGGATATTATAAAAGGAAAAAATAATAATTATATTAAATTGTGGGGGTTCGTGGAAACACCAAAGAATTATATCGAGTTTTTCTGTCCGTCGTCTTATATTTTTTTAAAATTATGCTCACTTCATAACATTTTTTTTTTTTTTGTTGAAAATCCAATCTTGTATTCCACATATTAAATAATAATATTTCAGTTAATCTAACGTTGTTAGATCAATCATATTATCTTATATTCCAGACTTTGACATAAAGTCTGAGAGTAAATGAAAAGGTTCAACTATCAAGATGGCTTTATTGGAAGAAGAAAGTTGGTTCCCTCTGATGGAGATAGTCATCCAATTAGGCGAAATTTATTCCATGACAACATTAACATTTCACTTCAACCCCAAAGTTGCTCCTCTAATTGAGGTCCGACATGCAGCCTTTGTTGTTCTCTCATTTGAATGTTTTGGTCAACATAATCACCGTCTCGAATTGTTTTTTAATATTGTCAGAAAGCGTTTTTTTTTATCTTATAAATTTTACTTAAAAATGAATTATTATACGGGTCGTTGGTTAATAGTGAAGTGCCAAGTATTAGAATATATTGGGCACATGGGCACTTATTATTGGTTTGAAATGAAACGGCAGCCCTGCAAAATTGTTTTCAAAACTCATTAAAAGAGTCGGCTTTGTATTTGAAAAATTCTACGACAGTCAGATTCAAATCGCTGGGCAGGACTTGTTTCAGCAATCAACAGTTGCGATTCAAGACTTTTCAACTTAAATTTGGTATCATATATTATAGGTTTGGCTCTCCTCCATTTATAGGCACTTCCCTTGTATGTTTTCAATAGTAACCCATTTTCAAATTGTTTGTTACACATTCATTCATCTGTGGGCTGTACCATACTTTTTTTTATGTGATTGTATGCCTAAACTAAGAAGAGTACTTTGAATAGCTTGAAAATAAAGTTGAAATCTAATTATACAAACAAAATGATATTTTTAAATATCTTCTCTTTTAAGGTAATAACAACCTAACATCTAGAAAATATGATTATATTTGAATAAGTTGGTACACCAAAGAATTGCTATTTATTGTCAACTAACTGTGAGAAATAAAATGGACTCTGTACTTTTTCCTATAAAAGATTCACTAGAAGCACTATTGTAATTTGTCCACCACATGCATAGCCTCCCTATTTATTAGGAAAATGAAGACAATTCAAAGCTTACTCTACTTTTCTTACTTCTTTTTTTTTCCTTTTGTTATTGGTTTCGGTAATTAGAAAATTAATTTAAATCATAAAATTGACTAAAAACATGCACCTAAAGAAAAAGTTTTATATTTGGAAAAATGCTAAAAGAGAAATCTACACATTATCATGTAAATATAATGAATGCTTCTAGAGCAAACACCGCTACTTAAATAAAATATTTTATATAACATAATTCAAAGAAATATTTGAAGCACTTTCTTAATTTTTTTTAATAATTTAGTTTTATCTATTTTAAGGAAGGAATAAGTCACACGCCAACTATTTATCTCCCATCAAATTGTTAGAGACTTTACAAGGCAACGGTTCATCCTATAAGGGTCCTCACAGACCAAAGAGCTAACACTTTGACTAAAAAATAATGAAAATATTACACCCATTATTTTTAAAAACAATTCCTCATATTTGGTTATCTCCTGTTATTTTTTAGATGGTTTCTATAATACGGAAAGCATATATACAACTCATTATCCACTTATTCAACCAAAAAAAGAAAAAAGAAAAAATATTACATTGGACCATTTGGGAAACCTTAACGAGGTGCCAATCTTTGATCGACTTTGATAGAATTAACATACCGTAAAAAATTGTGATTTGAAAATAATGATTAAGCTAGAAAACAAAAAAGTCAGGTTAATTAACAACACAACTCATACATGAACATAAAGTAAGATTATAAAAATGAGGAAATGCCTTCAAAAAGTGCTTTCTACACCAACAAGAACTCTGCTGTATGAAATCATTTTCTAGTAAACTTGAAGCTTTTTCATAAGCAGTTTGGTGCTGATTTCTGGGCAGTTTATAAGGTACTAACATGTTTAATGCCCCATTTGGTTTGTTAATTTGGTTGCTTTATACTCAAGGTATCTAATTCTTCACTTCATGCTTTTTCTCTTCTCAATAATTTAATCAAAAACACTTTTACAAACTGCCAAAGCACGTTCTTTCTGGACTACCAAGCTTCTTATCTTCTTTTTTTTTTTAACCAAAAAAAGTAAAACTTTTTGACGGTTGGTGAATGCCATCCCACGTCCATGTTCTCATCGCCAAACAGTTGTACCATTTAAGACTCATATTCTGTTGCTTTTTTGTTTTTACGTTGAAAAGATATCTTCTTCGCTTATGATTGAAACAGTAGTCTAATGAAAACTATTATAATAAAACAAAAAAGGGATTTTAAGAAATAATTTGATCTTGTAATCTGGGCAGTTGCAATCTGAAAAAATAAAAATAAAAATAATTTTTTTTTTTCTAATAACCCAGATACAAAGATATTTATATTTAACCTTTACTGAAGTGTATTAAATGTTCTTTACCTTAAAGAATGGTGAAGCCCACATTTTGGTCTCTAAGTTGGCCATTTGTAATGCCACCTATGGGCTCTGAACAGTACATCTTTGAATTTTATCAACTTTAACGAATGGGAGTAAAAAAAGGTGTGCATGGGTTTCCCTTGTTTGTCACTGAAACGTTTAGTCAGCAAACGTGTTGAACGTTTCAGTTGATGAGCTTTTATATCTGACTTTGCTTTGGTTTGTGAAAGCTACATAGTAGATCTTAGATGGGGGTTAATTCATGTATTTAAGAAATCTAGGTTGCTTTGCCTTGACAGTAGGTTGTTGCCTCTCACGCTTTGTATAAATCACTACTGTTCCATCAAATACTACATCTTCTTTCTAATTTGTGCAGTGGGGTTCTTGTGATCTTCCAGTTTATTTTCTGATAGGTATGGTTTGGGTTCTTTTGGCCACCTTTGTGTCAACTTTTTTCATGAGTTCTTAGATATGTTGTTTTGGCATATTAGTCTAAGGCTTGGTTTCATGTTTTCTTCCTTTATAGGTTTTGTTCACTGTTGAATTTTAATTGATATCCATGCAAATTCTGCAAGCTGTTGTATAATATTTGGAGAAAGGGAAAATTTCTTTGCTTAGAGATTTTTGTATTATCTTAATGTGGTCCTCTTGAAATTTTGTCATGCTTACCTTGACTGTTTAACTTCAGGAAAAAGACAACATAAACTATATTTATATATAAAAAATTGGGTTTTCTGAGAGATGATTTATCTGAAAGCAATTAAGTTTACAAATTTGCTGATTCAACTCTCTTTTCCCTGGAGATCTTACATACTAAGTTTCGAGTTTTTTTTTTTTTTTCTTCATCTGAGCACATTAGAGAAGGCCAGGTTATGCGTTAAATGTTGTTCAATCTTACACTTGTAAATAAATTTTTGTTTCTTTCAGGTTCTATATAAACATAAAAAAATGGTGAAGATCTGTTGCATTGGAGCTGGCTATGTTGGGGGTCCAACCATGGCGGTTATTGCGCTTAAGTGTCCCTCAATTGAAGTAGTTGTTGTGGACATCTCTGTTTCACGGATCACAGCCTGGAACAGTGACCAGCTCCCCATTTATGAGCCTGGTCTTGATGAGGTGGTGAAGCAGTGCAGGGGGAAGAACCTCTTCTTCAGCACTGATGTTGAGAAACATGTCTCAGAGGCTGAAATAATTTTTGTTTCAGTGAACACCCCAACAAAAAATCAGGGCCTTGGAGCTGGCAAAGCTGCAGACCTTACATACTGGGAGAGTGCAGCCAGGATGATTGCTGATGTTTCAAAGACCAACAAAATCGTTGTTGAGAAGTCCACTGTTCCAGTGAAAACAGCAGAAGCAATTGAAAAAATCCTCACTCACAATAGCAAGAATATCAAATATCAGATTCTCTCAAACCCAGAATTTCTTGCTGAGGGTACTGCTATTCAAGACCTTTTTAAACCTGACAGGGTCCTTATTGGAGGCAGAGAAACCCCTGATGGGCAGAAGGCAGTTCAAGCATTGAAAGATGTTTATGCTCATTGGGTACCTGAAGATAGGATCATTACAACCAACCTTTGGTCAGCTGAGCTCTCCAAGTTAGCTGCCAATGCTTTCTTGGCTCAGAGGATTTCTTCAGTCAATGCTATGTCAGCTCTCTGTGAGGCCACTGGCGCAGATGTTACTCAGGTTTCTCATGCTGTTGGTAAAGACTCAAGAATTGGACCCAAGTTTCTAAATGCTAGTGTTGGTTTTGGTGGTTCTTGCTTTCAAAAGGATATTCTGAACCTGGTATACATTTGTGAGTGCAATGGCCTAACTGAAGTTGCAAACTATTGGAAACAAGTCATCATGGTGAATGACTACCAAAAGAACAGATTCGTGAAAAGGATTGTCTCTTCCATGTTTAATACAGCTTCAGGTAAGAAGGTTGCTATATTGGGATTTGCCTTCAAGAAGGATACAGGTGACACAAGAGAAACTCCGGCAATAGATGTCTGCAAGGGGCTGCTGGGGGACAAGGCTCGGTTGAGCATATATGATCCGCAAGTAACAGAGGATCAAATCCAAAGAGACCTTTCAATGAAAAAGTTTGATTGGGACCACCCAATTCACCTCCAGCCAGTGAGCCCATCTGCTGTGAAGCAAGTGAGCGTGGTTTGGGATGCTTATCAGGCAACAAAAGATGCTCATGGTATCTGCATTCTCACTGAGTGGGATGAATTTAAGACGCTTGATTACCAAAGGATTTATGATAACATGCAGAAACCTGCATTTATATTTGACGGCAGAAACATTTTGGATGCTGCTAAGCTGAGGGAGATTGGATTCATTGTTTACTCAATTGGGAAGCCATTGGATCCATGGCTCAAAGACACAATTGCTATGACATAAGATGAGTCTCACTTCATCTCATGGGGCATAAAGCTACAACTATCTAAGAAGAGGAGAATTATTCTTTTAATTTTTTTCCCCCCATGTTTTCTTACTTCCTAGTCATTTACCATACTAAAGACGCCTGCTTTGATTTGTTATGACAAGAATAAATTAGTTACGTTTTTCAGACATACTGATATAAGCTATTGTTTGTTATTTATCAAATACTTATGTGCTTGTTTATCGGCGTCTCAATTTCTCCCTTCCATCAATGTATAGGCTCTAATTCTCTTTAATCTCCCAAATCTTCTTGTTCTTGCACTTTCTATTGTCTAGTCTTTCGAATTTGGCTTTTCAGAAAAATATTACATTTGAGGATTTTATATTAAAAACAAAAAAATTTACATAACCCTAGCAATATGAAATACCTGCAACGATAAAAGTTGGTATCATACTATTATCTGAAGGTGTCAATATGGCGTGACGATAATTGCATGCGACCAATCACTGGACAATCATTTTGCCCCCAAAGCACCTAAGTACTAAAATAAAGGAAACTTTATAATATGTATAATATACATATGATTCTTAAAAAGGTGAAACTAGTCCTACCATGGAGTTTATACATCAACACATATTGATTAGTCCATCCGCAATGCATGCAGAAATATTGTTCTTTAAAAGCGTAGACAAGAAATATATATGTAAAATGCTGATCTGACAAGATATACGGGTTCTAGACAACAACAGCGGGTTCAAGAGAAGTCATGCACCCGACCCAACAAAGATTTTGAACTAAAAAATGTATATACATATTTGGTTCACAAAAACTAAGTTTTTAACATTACCCTCAGACTATTATGTACATTTCAACCTTCCGAGCAAAATTTTCTGGCTCATCCCTCAGTTAATAACAAAGTGTCAAACATCTCTTTGGCTCCAAGTTCCAACCGAAGATCAATTACTGTGAACAAAAAATTATGTGCTCTATGCAAAAGCTTCTATCTTGTCCGGCTAATATTCAACCAGCTGCTAGTTTGCACGTCCTGCTCCCCGTGGCATTTTCTTGGATGCGGCTGCCATAGATGGAAAAAAAAAACAGCTAATCAGAGGATCATGCAATCGGTTAAAACCATAAATCAACAATGACTTTGAATTGTCTTCAAGCAATATATGGCAAAGGCTACTAAGAATTCCTTACAGGGGTAGCTCCATCTTAATACCATATAGAAACAACCTGCAGATATCTAGCATAAACTATGTATAAGAGGTTCATATTGGTACTGATTTCTAGGATATTAGATTAAAAGTTGTTAGCATTGGTGAGAAAAATGGTTCACTTTCAGGTATGAAAATACATGAAGGATGTAATTATTAATGTTTATAGAACTCAGTTGACCTTCCGAAGTAGTCTGAATGGAAAACACCTTATACTCCAACAGAATCTAAACATGCTAAAGTTAACCAAAAAAGTACTCATTGCCTACCCTAGTTGCCCAACCAGTCTGCCATTTACTCTATATGCAGGGGGTGCAGAGATTAGATTTAATCAGAAGCATCCTTAAAGGTATTAGTCTTGTTAAAGCTCAAAACTCAAGTTTTACGGCAGACAAAATGCACAAATAATCACATTTTTACACGCATACGCGCAAGCACATGTAGAGAAAGAGAAAAAAGAGAAGCATACGGTCTTCAACATCCTTCATCTGGTAATAATGTGGGGCTATCTCAACCAACCACTCCGGTTTTAATTCTGTTACCTGCAATTCAGCTTCCAATTTTAGCTACGATTGCAAAACATGTCTAGCAAAGCTCGACCAAAGGAAACAGGTATCCGAAATTAGCTAACGGTCGGTCAAAACTCACCTGCCTCATGTATTCTTTGGTCGTCAAAACTAATTCATGGTATACAACCCATCTGGGGAGTACCTGATGTGAGCAAAGAAAAATAAATATATTAATCATTGCACAAAATTATAGAAACGTAAGGATTCCATCATGCATGAGCCAACACTTATTGTCTAGGGAATACTACTCAGATTCAGGTTTTCTCACCAACAAAAGAACTAGGGAAGTTTGTTAGCATATTTGCATGCATGAATTGTCGTATGGAGGTGAGAAATTATTTGACAAATTTGTTATGACATAATGGATCATAACCTAATAAAATGACCAGATTTATGTCCTGTAGAATAGTCCTCATGTCAATTGCCTTAGAATCATATACAGTCCAGGAACTGATTCCCTGGCCCAGCACATGGTACTTCATGTAAGTTTCTATTAAAAAATGCAACAGTGCATTTTATATTTAACAGTTACGTATACAAGAAGCCTGTTTACATAATAAACAAGGAATAGAAGAATTATAAAAGATTTACTCAACAGCCCACTGTTCCACCTAAATACAGCTAGACCTGGTAGTTGTTTTACTAAAAAAAAAAAAAAAAAAGGAAGAAGAAGAAGCAAAAACTTAACCTTCCTTGAGATTTCAAAAATAACCTCTAACTTCGTCTTCGAGGTATTTCAACTATGGTTGACCCAGGGAATTTCTATTTTGCTCTCTGTTATCCAAGTAAATTCTAAGTTGGCTATATAAATTGTAAACGGGCAATCCCTACCTTATTAACTCTATAAACTTTCTGAAGATAAAATAAAATTTAACAAGTTTTTATTGAACAATCAAACCTTTACTAAATAGATGAAGATACAAAGTAGTTACCTGTGCCAACCCAGAGCTGGGATGTATATGAACTCTCTGCGGATGTTTCACTGTCCAGTAAGATCCATTTTTCTGCAGCTTTGCAGAATGAGGGAAAAAACCTGAACAAAGAAATTTTAAGCATTAAATCCAACAATGCTTGCTGGAATTATGACTTTGAAGTCATAAAAAATAAAGTGTAACCACACGCTACCAGATGTGATGGCCTTCTTTATAGAATCTAAATCATTCAAATTGGAAGTTAATTCAATTTCAACCCTCTCCAGAAGCCCCTCCAGCTGGTCCCTTATATCTCTGGCACGTTTCATACTCCTGACCTGAAGATATTAAAACCCCAAACAAGAATAGCATATTAGAATATAAAAGCCATTAAAATCAGAATAACAAAGGTATTCCTAAAAATCCAGGACAATATACCTCTGCTCAAAACAGCTCAGCAGAGTAAAACAATATGCAAATTCAAAATGTACACTTAGATAAGGGACAACACTATACAACAGCATATTTTCATTAAATCATGTTCCAGATGTACCATTTGCATGTTTTTTTTTTTTTTTTTTCTATGGAACAAAAGACTTGGATTAATAGAGTAAAAAGAGTGAACAAGCTGTCCACAAATTACCAAGAAGACAACAATCTGCACAAGAAAGCCATGTAAATGCCCAGTACTGTGTCAAGTGACGGTACACAGAACTACAACAGCCTTCAGCAAATAAAGAACAACTTTATCACAGGTGAAAACTTTATGTGTGCTTTCATTTGGACCATGCATGGATCAAATGAAGACCACTTGAGTGAACACATGTTCACATCTGAGGTTGCATCTTCAATCACCTCACACCTCATCGCATCAAGTTATATAAAGGACTGTTGAAGAATTTCACTTCATTCTTTTTCAATATCATGTCAATGTGAATACACATATATATACACAAGCACAAAGTCTC
>JANLJB010030018.1:0-19522 GCA_026212285.1 Bursera cuneata | reverse complement strand
TAGTAGTTCCTAAATTGGGTTTACTTTGTCGGCATCAATCCAAGGGTGTTCTTCAAGGAGTGATAGAATTCCCAACATTATATACATGTTAATTATATACATCATACAATTATATACATGTTAACGTCTATTTTACGAACATACATTAATGTCATAATTAGATAAAGAAATTTTATCATATTAATATATGTTATATATTTACAAAGAAACATAAACTTAAAGCATGTTTTTCCAAATATTAAAATTAAAATGAATTCAATGTTCATTAGTTACTTTTAACTTCTACAAAAACCGAGAGGTTGCTAAGTTGAGTGCCAACCTAATACAAAATTAATAATAATTTCGTTATAATAAATCATTAATAATAATAAAAAGAAAGTAGAATCTGGAAATAAATATGTCGATATTCTTTTATGTTGCCAATACTGTTAATGAGTTGTTAAGATGGTTTAGTTGATTATTGCATGACGAAGAAACACAGATTCTAATTAATTAAACTAAATTTTATGTAAAGTATTGAATTATATATATCCAAATTATCATACTTTAAAAGTAAAATAATTGTCTCTATTATATATTAAAATCAATAACCAAATTTTATAATTTAGAATGTTAATTAACAAATGCATAAAAAAACTACTCTTTAACTTCTCTTTCTCACCCATGGTTCCCACCTATGGACAGTAAATCAATGACTATCAAGGCGTATATGAAATTAAGTCCCAATAATCTGACCTATTTTTTATACCTATAAGTGGCATTGGTTGAATGGGTCAAACATCAAACTTAAATGGGACAAACTAATTTATTTTTTAATATGGTAATATGAATGAGCCCCTTTTATATGCAAAGGTTTAGGTCACACAAAATATAATAATTTTGCTAGGTGTCGGGTCGGCGCAGCGGCATGGATTGATCCACATCACAGCGTGAGTCTCTGACTTCCCAATCTGCAGGTTCATCAACATGACGCAGCAGCGTAGAACAACCTTGTACCATGGCACTAACTCTCTAGAACAACTATGCCGCGACATACATTAATATCGTATCACGGTGCCAACATTCTATTTAACGCTGCAGCATAGACACATTGCCCAAACCATCAAGTTGATTTTCACCTACAAATCTCCATCTTAAATCAATCTTGAGAGATATCATTCTTCATACATGACTTCAAGCTTCACCTCGAACCAAACTCGTCAAGGTTAAGCCCAAACTTTTCCAAAGTTGTCCAAAAAATCGACATGCCCCCAAGGTAGCAAAAAACTCACTTGATAGCTTCTCTATCACCTTCTCCTTGATCAGTGACGGAGCTTCGTTATGGCCAAGGGGGGCTATGTCTCTCCCCTGCCCCCCCCCCAAAAAAAATCAATGTTTTTTATGAATAAAAAATTAAAAAAATAAAATTTTACTTGTTGGCCCCTGTAAAAAATTTGATTTTTTTTGGCCCCCCCAAAAATTTCTTCCAAGCTCCGTCACTGTCCCTAATTCACCATGAGCCGAATTTCCAAGCTTACTGCAAATGCCAAATTTGGTCTTGTAAAAACCATAAGGTGCATAAGACTACCAACATCAGATACTCAGTTGTAGTTTCAGTCTTCCAATTTTCGTTAGATTCGTTGATTCAATCTAATTTCATCCACACAGTAGAATCAACCCCTCTCCAGGTTTAAACCGTTTTACACATATATCGCTATCGTACTTGCTTCTAGCTAATTCAATCTTTAGCATAAAATTATTAAACCTCAAATACCATTGCCTTTGAGATTACATCAGGTTATATAGGGATTTCATCAACAAAACCCTTTGCCACTAACGTAGCTTTATACCTAGGCTTCTCACGTCCAATGGAACTCTCATTTCCAGCCTATTACCTTCTGTTAAGTGGAATTATCATCAAGTTTCCAGGTTTGATTCTTCACGCCACCAACCTAGCCTTAAACTTAATTTTCATGAATTCATCATCCTTCATGTCGTTTCGAGCCACAGTTTTCAATCCTTTCAGATTTCTATCAGGAATTTCCTCTTTTCCTTTTGGTCCTTCTTACTAGGTCTTCCACTAGCACTCAAACCTTCTCCCGTGTGTTCACTTTGTTCACCAGCAAATAACCTAGGCTCTGATACCAATTTATTACATGCGGAAGCATGCAAACCAACAATAAGCAAGCACACAACACAACAATTACATAACCAAAATGGGAAATCCCAAAAAAGTCACTATAGCAAGCAAGGAAACAAGAGGAAGCAAGAAGAAACATAAGAGTTTATACTGGTTCGGACAAATAAGGGTCTTATATCCAGTTGTTGATTCCAGCAATTCACTATGAAAAATTTCAGATTTACAAAGAAAATAAAACAAGAAGATTATAGAGATGTAAAACCCACTATCTCTTCTCTTTCTCTAAAAATTATATCTAGTTTTTAAAGCATTTTAATCGTGTAAATAACTTTACTCTTAAGATAAATAAATAAATAAATAAATATATATATATATATATATATATATATATATATAATAAAATTAATAAATAAGTGTAAAGAATATTATGGAGTGCATGCTTATATCCCCATAAATAAATAAATTATCCTCTTAATTATTTACCGACCAAGAATTAATAAGGCTTAATTAATGAAAGCCTTAGTAGCCAATAATGATTAAGGGACATGCTGAACATAAAGCTTATAGTTCATTTTAAAAGCAAATACTATATTCTATAGATAAATCATTTTCTTAACTTCATGCAAGTTCATAATTTGATATAGATATATATATATATATATATACATAAGTGGGGTCCTTGACCTATTAGCAAATTAACTATTTATTATAAGCATATGTCTTCCTTGAATTTACAAATCTATCATCAATTTTTAAATCAAAATGCTTAGACATTTAATTACGTCCGTATATTCAAATAAAAAACTATTCCAAAGATCTATTCCTACTTTTATAACGTAGAATCCAAAGATGCTGTATGAATTAATAGCTGATGACAATAGTTCATTAATCATAAAAAGAAAAAGAAAAAGAAAGATAATAAATTTGTAACTACCAGTCTACCATTTCCATTAAAAAAATTTGTACTCGACTTGCATTGTTTTTAATAGGATCCATATATATTACATATGGCAAGGTTTTATTGGTTTGTCAGTCTTTGAATAATTTATGTATAAAAAGGCCAAACCATTTAATCGAGAAGTCCACAAACAGCCTTGAGGTTTGACCTTTAATGGAGAACAGTCAAACCTGAAACTGACAAGTTAGTTCCTAATTTTAACTTCCGTTTAGTAGGATGGAGGGCAATTTTGGTATTTGACATAAAGAGGCGCAAACCCCCCTTTAGGTTCCTAGAAATCTTGCACAGCCACCTTAAGTTTCTAAGAATCTCACACATCTCTCTTTGCGGTCAATCTTTGTTAAGTTCTTTGTTATGTATATCAATAAAATTAATATTTGGATGAAATTACCATTTTAACTAATATTAAAAAGGACATATCAATTCCATATAAAATAGAATATATATTAAATAAATAAATTTTATTAAATAATTAATAATTTCTCATAAGTAAATTTTAATCAAAATTTAAAAAAAATAGATACGTGCATTGCTATCCATTAATTTTTTAAAAATTTAAAAAATTTAGCCTTCTACTAGCAGTGAATAGAAATTTGATTTTTTTATTAATTATAAAATTATTTAATAGGGATATTAAATAAATTATTTTAAAAAGTTTTTCCCTTATTCTTCTCTTTCTCCTTTTCTTCTCCCCTTCTTCTTTCCTTCAAATGACCGCTGAAGGTTATTTTAAATTTTCGTGGAATTTTACTTGCCTGAGAAAAACACTTGATTTATTAAAATTTTGACAAACAATTTTAACTGATTGTTGTGGTAAATAATTGAACTAAAACTACATCAAGGCAAAAACTTATTTCCCTATCTTACCTTTGAGAAATGATATTAATCATAACTCTGTTTTATTTTTATATTTTCTGCATTTTTTCCCTTGTCAATAAGATTGAGAATGATTTTTTCTATTTTTTTTTTTAAATTTTTATAAAAGATACTTATACTAAATTACTAATTGTCTTTTAAAAAATTATATTTATTTAATATTACTCTATTATATTTTGAATTAATATACTCTTAATTTTATTAACGTTGTTCTTTGGCTATTACGATCAAGTGAGAGATGGTAATCCCAGTAATGGCAAAGTATGATAAAGCATAATGGAGTCGCTTCATTAATGAGGATCGACATTAATTTGTTGCGAGATAATGGCGCATTATAAATATATATTTTACCTCTTAATCGACACAAAATTGGACAGAGTAGTGAGTTTTACAACAAATAAATAAAACTTTATGAACAAAATTAAATATATAGGAAGAAACTTAGGTATGATCTCTATCTAATAATAGCATCTTACATATATTTATTAATTTTCTCCACTCTCACTAACAATTATTGAATTCAGAATGTATATTTTATTAGCAATGATTGAATCAAAGTATATTTATGACTTGCTATTTCTGAATAGGTATATGAATGATGTAGTGCATACAAACTTTGTCTTATATATAGTAGAATTTGTTAATTATTAATGTTGTAGCTAGTACTTCTCATTGAATATTTTTAGAATCATGATATGGGACGCGCTTCTCTATATCAATTTGGAGTTTCTTGCAACAATCTCACAATAAACATCAAACCGATCAATTGGGATCAACGCGGATCCTACATATGATGCATATGCGAGCAAGCACCAAGGCACCACAACCCTCATACACACACATGCATCCACATTGAACAACAGTGGAATAACTTGTGGAGATTATATATAAATGCATGGCATTGTGCTTGTCTGTTTTCGTCCTTCTTGTTCTTAGTTATCTTTCGTAAAAAAATAAAGAAGATTGTTTTGATTCCAAAAGCATATTGCGACCGAGCTGATCATTCTATATTAGATATCCTGTAAACCCACGTTAAGCAACAAAGCACAAATGTCAAGACTCTAGTGTAGAAAATCAATTAGACCGCTTGATAATTACGAAGCAAAAATATATTTAAGCCACTTGGCCTTATACCAAGACGAAGTCGTTTTTCATGTGCTCGAACATCAAAGCTATTCAAATTAATTAAGCTCTAAGTCGAAACATATTTAACACAATAATTTCCTTCTTTAACCTATATATAGAATATGCACATAAACAAATGAGAGACTTAACTTTACAAATTCAATGATCATGATATACAAGTTAATATAAATTAAGTGCACGGCTCTCTTGGCCTTCTATAATGACCAGGGGCTGTGAACCAACCTGCCAGCTCTATCCAAAATAAGAAGTGGCAAATGAAAACCCTAAGGGTCGTGCAAGCGGCCGGCCATGAATATGAATATATATGAATCAAGAAATATTTTCTCATGTGTACAACAAAATCAGATTTCCTGATGAGTTTCCAATATTGTTGTAGTACCAAGATTTTATTCCATTCTAAACTATAGTATTATTTTTATGATAAACTCTATTTTGCACCATCCAACAAGAGGTCGTGCAAGTGGCCGGCTGGCTAGTTAATTCCTTTGTATCAAAGTGTATAGAGAATGGGAAGCTTCGTTCATCCTTGTTTTTTAAGAAAAATGTTTAATTTTTGCGTTAATGGAGCATGAAGCTCGCCTCAATCTTTGGCCGTGGAGGACTTGTTCTTCACTAATTTGTCACTGTATTAATTCTTTATGGGGTTTGCCGCTCCGAGGATCAATTTGAAAATCTTTCCTTTTTATGTTAGTTTCAAAGTGTTACAGCTCAGGAAAGTTTGTTTCTTAATTTTTTTTTTCCTTTTTAACCAGCGTTTAAGCAAGCTCCGGTTTATGAATTTGGCTAGGCATCTTTCATATCGATAATTTGGTTCTTTAATGAATTTCTTACTATTATATGCTACATTTGTTAGTTATGAAGTTGAAAAAGAAAGTTAAAATGCAGACAGAAGTAATAGTACTACATACACAATTAAAATTCTTACAACTTAACTCGTAAAACGGGCGTAATATAAGACATTATAAGCAATCTTTTTCATAACCACTATCGTTGATAGTGGATCATATCAGGTAGTATGAATTATGCTATTTGAAGTAGTTGTGTACATATAATATAAGCCATGTGAAAAATTTAAATCGAGGTTTTGAATAGAATTAAAAAACATATTGATATTGATTATTGCATTAATGAGAACGGAAAGTTTTTAAGAATCCGATGACACATGAATTTTAATATTAATAGATGCTTAAGATTTGATTTGAATTTCTCTCTAGATTAATATATTTTTTGTCACCACTGATTACATCCTTGCAAAAAGATGAAATGAGTAAACAATCGTTTTTTATGTGATTGATATTTTATTTCAGTGATGTGATCAACCCATTAGATTTTAAATTATACAAAATCTTGAATGGTGTTTGAAATTTCTATCAAAATAATTATATATTAATAAGGAACATTATTAGAATTAAAAGTAATGAGATTAACATGATTATGAGTTCTGATGTAAGTTATAAATTTACTAAAATAATATTTTTATAGGATTAACTAGAGATACTTCCTCTTTTTTTTTTTTTTTTTTTTTTTTTGGGTTTTNTTAACTAGAGATACTTCCTCTTTTTTTTTTTTTTTTTTTTTTTTGGCTTTTACAATATTTTAAATTAATTTAAAGGGTGCCTATGGAGATAGTTTGAAGGTCAAATTAGGGTATTATATTTATTACTATTGAATATTAAATGTAATAAAAAATGAAAAATATAAATATAAATTTAAAGAAGATATAGGAGATAGGTAGATTTAGTTAATAGATAGATAGATATGTAAAGTGGTAGATATTATTTTTTAATGCTTACTAAATTTAGTATATGATTGGATATGTGTGAATTACAATGATTAGAAGTTATTTAAAATTCTTTCCTCAACAGGATATGAATTGGAAGGCAAGCCTCTCTCTCTCTCTTCTTTTATATCTTAAAAAAAATGGATTCTGTTGAGATCCTTCTTCAATCATTTCTCATCAAACTATATTAACTTAAAAGAAAGCACTCTTAACATACCATCAAAAAAAAAAAAAAAATCACCCTCTTTTGAAACCCAATAAATCAAATGGTGTTCCAAAAATCTTCTTGATTTCTTCATATTAATAAATGATATTATGGAATAGTTGTGCAAAAATGTTCAATTATCCAAAAAGAATTAATGACATTCAAAATATTACAAATTCATGATTTTTTTTTCTTTCATTTTCATCTTCAAAATGGATGATAGCTCTTTTTGATCCTTGTCCTGGTACTTTTATTGCTTGACATTGAATAGAACCTCATAACTAATTACCATTAATGCAACTCATATGGCCAATGTAATTCTGCTCTCACTAGTTGTACAACTCCTGCAGTTAGTTCAATCTGCAAATATTTCTGACCAGTTTGCTTTTGTTCAGTTGATATGAGTGTCAAGATATATACACATAATATTTTAATTCAGAAATTTCTTTATCTTTCTCTTGTTTATTGTATTATAAACTGAAAATTATGACCAAGAAAATTAAGAGCAAAATCTACATATATATTATAAATCGGCTACTTGAAAGGGATATAAGTCTAGCTTTAAGATCTGTCCATGCATGATCTTCCTAAACTTATCAAGGCAATGATTCATAATTATATTACCATGAAATGGGAAAGTTGCAAAATCAAAATCTGGATTCATCATGGATCCAACTAGAAGATGGGGCTAAATTGTGGGCATTTTAACAGATAAGGATTCTGATCAAAGGAACACTTGTTAGGTATCAAAGAAGGGAGGGGGACAAGTATCCAGTAAACAGATAACACTGTCTGATTACATGTCATACTCATCTCCACGATCTGGCCGGCCTTTGGTAACATCATTCCCATTTCATGCTGTTTACAGTACACAGTTTGTTTAAATATATATGTTTATCTTATGCAAGAAAACCCCCCACGTTCTCCCTTTGCCAGGTTGGATTCTCTTCATCGAATCTCACTTTCAATATGAAGCCTAACTGTAGTAATCACAGTTATAAATCTTATAATTTTCAGATGTTTTTTGAATCTTAAATCATTCTTTGTTTTTGTCAGTTAGCTAACTTTCCTGGACGTTTGAGACCACTCAAAAGGTTCCATTATTTTAATGCTATTATTGAGTGAACTTGGTCTCTCTCTGAGTTGTACTAGGCCCCATTACGGAATTCTGCTTATTTGGTTACAGGGAATTGGGACTTTTGCATACTAATAATTGATAAATAGGAAATGAGATATTGTTACACAAGTGAGGTCAATGCTTTCGCGACATTCTCTTTGGCTGTTGGGTATAAATGTGTCTCTTAATCCTGTTTCACATTCAAGCAAATTCGAGCTTCTTCCAACACTTTAAGAGAAAAAAACATTATCAAAAACTAAAGACCATTTTCATCTGTAGGCTTCTGAAGGGGAAATTATGGAGCCTTCGGGAGCCATTGCAGAAGGTGAGTGGAGCTCTCTAAGTGGAATGTTCACCACTGAGGAGGCTGACTTCATGGCCCAATTGCTTGGTAACTATCAGCTTCCAAATGAGCTAGATGGCGACACAAGCTTGGGAAATCCATCTACATTTTGGCCAGGCCATGAATCAATTACAATGAACATGGCAGGTGTTGATGAAGGTTCATATTATTCTTTGGATGTTGGTAATGCTAACTCATATTGTTTTTCACAAGGGAGTAGTTATAGTGGTCGTAATAGTAGTGTTCTTTTTCCAAGTGCAAGCCAGGAAAGATACTACTTGAGTGATTCACATCCAATTTTGGTAACTAATAATAGCTCCATGTCAATGGATTACCTAATTGAAGGTGATGAGTGTTTGAACCAACAGATGAGTGATGGCAATGTGGAAAATCATCAATCTGGTAGAAGCCAGCCAGACCTTGGTTCTCCTCCTGTTAAAACTTTGCAGCCCAAAAGGGAATCTGAGATGAAAGCACCAGAGCCAGCCACAGAAGACAAACTGATCGACAACCCATCTGAGAATTCTAAGAAAAGATCCCGAAGCACATCAGATGTGAATGTGAGTGCAATAAGAAGATTTTTGTTTCAAAATGTGTAACTTTACTTTTACTTGGTCTTATAGCTTATTCTCATTATTATTCAACAATGTAGGTTCAAAAGAACAAGAAGAATGCCAAGCCGAAGAGAAAACAGGAGACTTCCTCAACAAGCAACAATGAGCAGGAAGATACAAATGCTGGCCTTAACAGGCAGACCTCGAGCAGTTGCTGCTCGGACGATGAATCTAATGCTTCTCAAGAGCTTAGTGGAGGAGAGACTTCAAGTTTAAACTCAAAGGGGAAGACAGCTCTCAACCTTAATGGCAAAACAAGAGCCAGTAGAGGGTCAGCAACTGATCCTCAAAGCCTTTATGCAAGGGTAAATTATCTACTAATAATATAGCACATAATTTTTGTTTATTTTTGTTTATTTTTTGATTGCCAATCAATAGAAAGTTGATTAAGTTACATTTCCTTTGCATCTTACAGAAAAGAAGAGAAAGAATCAATGAGAGGATGAGGATCTTACAGACCCTCGTCCCTAATGGAACAAAGGTGAGAAGCATAGATACTCTAAGCCACTCTAAATTGATTATTATTCCAAGTTGTTACAAATGATCTCAAACTTGATTTCTTGGGCATGGCAGGTTGATATCAGCACAATGCTTGAAGAAGCTGTCCAGTATGTGAAGTTTCTACAACTCCAAATTAAGGTAAGTTCAAATGACAAAATCATTAATGATCTATTGCAGTGAAAATGGTTTGAATTAATGATGACCTTCTGGTTTTTTGCAGCTTTTAAGCTCTGATGAACTATGGATGTATGCTCCACTTGCTTACAATGGGATGAACATTGGACTTAGATCATCTGAAGGTTACTGCACCGAGATGATTGTGGAAGATAATTAAGGAGGATAAAGCTGGAATTTCTGTTGAATATATGTAGCCAGTTGATATAATCTGAATAAAACCCTTGTCACTAAGTAATGAGTTCAATTATTGTATTTTTTTTACAAGGAATCATAATGTCCTCTCATCAAATTCATGAGAGTAATTTTTATGAAAAGATTCATTGGATATGTTCATTCTCTTGTTGTTCGGCTAAATATAATAGAAATGATTGACAATTCTTCTTCTTCTCTGTTACTGGACAGCTTTTAGTTTAAGATAAATCAATTAATATGCAGTTTCAGATATCTATAGCATTATCGTTCAAAGAATAACATTATGTTTTGATTATATTTGTGTAGACAATAATTATTGTTATAATTACCTCAGAAATTAGAGGGAATAACCAAATTTTGTTATTTCTTTTTAGCAAGTTTAATGTTTTCTTTGATTATGTAGTTTAGTTTAGTGGACAAAATTATCCTTCCAGATGAGTTATTGAAAGACGTATAAATAGACTTTTGACAGATTCAACAAATATGATAGGTTTTATGCGATTGACTTGTTATGATAGATAGGTGAAGTACCCATTAACCTGTAATATCTAATTGACAAAAAAATATTAACACGTAAACTCGTACTTGTTTAGGTGATTGGAAAAAAAAAATCATGGTTTAATTAAATTTAAAATATTCCTAAAACCTTTTCACACAATGTCCTAGTTACTTCCCTGGACTCATTTGAGAGCAACATTTTGATGTACATTTTCATGGTATTGCTAAAGGGAAAAGAAATCATTTCTTACCAACAACTTGTAAATTGAAGAAATTTTACTTGCAAATACATTGATTAATTATCAGGATGGTAAAATTCACCTGAGCTCTACTGGTATAAGATTCAGTGGACTGTGGACAGGGTGGAGACAGGTTTAAAGAAACAGTCTTCAAAATTAAACAATTAAAGTAGTGGTGCAAATAAATGGAGATCTGATTCTGATCAGCTCAAACAATTTTGTAAGGTGTGCTCTTATCCATGATTTGATTCATTGCTGGAGCAGAAAATCACACTTGAACATTAATTTATATTTTTCTCTTCTATACATACAGTTGTAAGTTATAGTTCATGAATTGCTTTATTCATTTTGCAAGGCTAAGATTACATCCGATATCCACAATTTTTAATTAGCATATTAAATATAATCTCAATCATTTATAAATATCCTAAAAATCTCAGCATAATTTGTGTATAAATAGGGATGGCTAATTAATGTGTTTCTGTAGTGAGATTACATCCGATATCATAGTTAACTAATATTAGAGAAGTGATAAATGATGGCTAATTACATTAACGAGTTCATAAATGGCTTGAGTGTTATTATCATAAAGCATGAGGGTGGTCGAGAACGTTTACCCAAAGATAGTGTACACAATAATGCGCACTTGGGCGATGAAATTTACCCAGATTTGTACACAATTATATAAATGAATTTATGTAACAACTATTGGCCATACTAAAAACTTAGAACTAGAAAGATAAAACAAGCAATTATACTTGAAAGTCTAATAAGTACAAAATATTAATGTGAATTCTCTTTGAATGACAACTGAATACAGTCAGTCAGAAAATGTCGAGCCCAAACTAAAAGGCATAAATGAATATAGATTCGCCATATAAGTTAGGGGAAATAATTTTAAGGGATGGGAACGGACCAATTCTTAAAACGTTACAGCCAAATCCCTAATGAATCTCTGCCCCATATGAAATTCCTACTTCCAACCCTTGAGCATGTTACAGTCCTAATAAACAACAAGAAAACCTCCAATCTGCATTTCTTTATTGTCCAAGTGCAACATATACATTACACTCATAAAAATCCATGCTTCAAATCCTTGACTGGATAAGCATGAGCATCACTGAATCACATCCAGTCCGCATCAACTGATATCCTCTAAAGATTAATGGTTTTCGTTTTTCATGCATGTTCGTCGTTAACATGATTTTGAACTTCTGATTGACTGTCCAGAGGCATATACTGGGCCATTATAGCTCTGATCTCTGAATCCATGTATGACTGCATAGGCAACAGAAAATGAGATTAAGAAAATTTAACTACCTGAAAGTGTATGGCATATGCATTAAAACCCTTCTTTTGGCATAAGACTAGCCAAATAATAAAATATTGGTTTGCAGACTTTAGACAGTTGGGGTTTCTAACAGGTTAAAGCTGGAAAAAACAGATGCCTCGGTCCTATTTGACCGATAGTTGGATCGATAAAAGAGGAACAGGTTTATACTAAATTTCAGAAATTTGTGGACTCAAATTAAATTTAGTTACTCCTAATATTTCAAACTGTGTTAGAATATAAGTCAACTCTATATGATTGAGGCATAACCAACTTCATGCCAGAGATTAAAAAATAAAGATAAACGACCTAATTGTAATCATATATAAGAATATAGGATAAATGTCAGAAGCCTTCTCTACCCCTTGACCATGCAGCTATAAGTGATTTCAAAATCCATCAGAAACTTCCCTTGAATATCTGAAATTCTTAGAAACCTCTCTTGCATGAAAGGTTTTTGAAAAATTTGTTAACACATACAGGAAGTCAGAAAAATTTTCTCTACAATATAATGCTAGCAGCAAAATTTCAAAGGCCGGAACATATATGGAGAACTAACATGAGCCAAACAGAAATATGTTTTTGGGTATTAAAAAAAGAAAGAAAGATGCCCTAATTTAATTAAAGAATATAATAAAGAATAAAATGAAAAAATATACTGGCCCAAGCTTACCCTTAATCTATATTTATAAACGAGATACGCCCCACCAGCAGCCATAGCCAAGCCAATTAAAATGACCCAAAAGGCAGTCCATGCAGATCTAACCTCTGTAGCCCTCTTACCTGCCATTAACAAGTACAGGACATCAAAAGAAGAACTAGAGCAATGCATATTTATAAGCAGAAAGTTCTAAGTGAAAAATATTGGGTTGCTAAACTCACTTATGCAGGTGTCGTGGTCCCTGATATACAAAAGATCCCCACTACAAGAGCACTCATAGCTCCCCCAGGTATTTTTGCAGCTACACTCCGGGCACTGGCAGGCTGTCCTCTCTTTGCATTCGTCAATATCTGTGGGCAAGGAAAAATATATATGACTACATATCAATTGAAGAATTCAGTGACAAACTTATTATAGCAGCAATTCAACATTCCTCACTGTAAAGAAAGTTTGAGCAGGAAAGTAGTTAATCCACATCTACTTGATATTACTTTTTCTCCATTTGGTTGCAAACGAATATAAAGCAATCAGGATTAAAACAGTATACTGCAGTCTGACCATCAGAATTACAAATATGTTTATCAAACCGAAACCTCGGTTGTTTATCCAAAATGCTGCACATATGTTTGGCCATCCTAGTTATTTGATAAACTCATGTCACATATTCACATTAGTCAATAGCACTAAAATTAAAGTTATAGTACTGAATTTAATATCCTACAAAGCAACGATTTTCCTATTATGCATCACAGTTGACAATAAATGTCCATGGAAATTTTGCCTGTGACTATAGTTTCCAGAAATAAATTAGCAAACTCACATGTCATGAATCCTTTCACCCATTATTTTCAATCCTATTAAAAGAGTTACACTTGAATGAGCAATTTAAAATCTTCTCCATGCGACATATAACTCATATACCACTGTTTTCTCAATAAAACAAATTTACACTGTTAAGACTGAAGTTCCGTTCTAAGTATCTTAGCAACAGCACAACAGAACAAGATAAAAATGAGAATATCTCTCACCTACGCAGCTTTTGACACCATCGCCTTTAAAACCAGGAGGACACTGGCATTTCCCACCCTCAGAATCCTGTTCAAAGCATGAAGAGAATGTGAACCAGAATTCTGGTGGAGAGTGAAAACATGTGATTGTTGTAGAGGAGGGCAGGAAGTATGGAGGAGAAAGAGTATATGTAAAGAGAAGATCACTTACTAAACAGGCAGAGAAAGTGTGCCCATCCTTAGAATCATGCCAGCAACCTCCATTATTTATCTTGCACCTTCCAGGTCCACTCACTGTGAGAAAAAAAAATTAATGAAAAAAAAATCATAATACACCACTATACAAGGTCCGAAAAATTAAATTCTGGAATTCAATTGAAAAAGAAGTTTCAGAGCTACTACTTGGTTAGAAAAAACACCGTTTGATCTGAAGCATGAAGTCAAGATATGCATAAAAGTTATTATTCTAGACCATGTCGAGTAGGGCAAAAAAGTGTGAGAGGGGAGAAGTGGGCTGAGGGGGTAATGTAAGAGTTCCTAGCTCTAAGCAGGTATTAATTTATAGAGGAAGGATGTGGAACAGATGGATTAAAAAGGTCAGTCAACAGCTCAGCCTTCTGGCCTATTCAGTATGTCGAAAGAAAATATTAGGTATTTCTGGATGAGTACAACTCACAAATATTTGTCAGCTTAACATTAGTTCCCTGGTTCTCTTAGCAACAAATCTCATCTTTACAATATGCAAAAGTAATGATCATTCTCAAACAACTTTCATCAGGTGTACTTTTATATCACTAAATTTTATAGAAATATAGTGGTTACAACAATCTCACCTTCACAGTGGCTGTAGCCATCTCCTTTGAACTGCACACCATCAACCAGGGGGCATTCACATACTCTCCCACGGAACGTATCCTGTTTGAATCATAAACAACTCTAGCCCTCAAATAAATAAAATTAAAAAAAAAAAAAAAAAATGCATGGCCAATTTTTTCATACCTTGCAGGCTGTGATGTTAGCTGTTTTGTCTTGCCAGCAACCTCCATTATTATCCAAGCACTCATTTGTCTCCATATCTGCGAACGAAAAAAAAAAAACCGCTCAAGAGCTCATGTTCAGAACAAGCCCATATGTAAAAGTTTGACCATACTCAGTGAAGGTTCCCATTCCCAACAAAAAAGGGTCCTGGATGCGATGTAACCTTTCTACTCTCAAGATTCAAACTAGCATACCAATGGTTAGCACCTTTGAAACTTCTATGGTTACATCAGACAACAAACTCTATATAACCAAACAAGAATAATTTCCTTAACTAGTACCAAACTAAGATGAAAACTTACCACCACTCAAACAAACAGCCGGCTCAGTTGTTTCCTCAAAACCAGAACAGATTGCCTTCAAGACAGCACCCTTCTCCAACTTTCCTGCAAACAAATACTTTAGTAAGGAAAAAAGTCCAATCTTATCTAAGAAATATAACATCACAAACAGACCTCGGTATTGACGATTGTTGACAACGAGGGTTGGCAATATGGTTACATCACCCCTTGATCCTTTCCCAACCTACAGAATGTGCTTTCATCAAATGGTTATTTATAAATGAACTAAGAACAACAATTTTGAATTAAAGTAGCAGTGCCTAAACAAACTAAAACATATTAATATGTACTAAGTTTATTAAACAGAAGTAAACATAAAAGAGAAAATTACTTGGGCGTCTTGCTCTTCTTTCAGAACAGGATTGTCAGCATCAGCATCTGGGTCTCCCATGCACTTTTCAATTTTCTTACCATCAAGCCCTGTTGAGACATCAAATGAACATCTAAATATCATTCATCATTGATGACCAGTGTCCTCTTCTCTACGTAGCCAATGACCACTAACCCAAGAATCAGAAAATGAAATGATAAATAATTTACCTAAGGATTTGATGACACTATCGGCACATTCCTTGTTGTATTTTTTCTCCTTCATGGGACATCTGATTTGAAAATCAGTTACATAGTCCCACCACACCCAAGGCTTTTTGGACTCATTTGCCACTTTAAACACACAAAGCTGCCTTAAGTTCTCTAAAACAACATTTTTTCCTTCATAGCCAGTACTGAAGTCTTGTTCAGGATCAGGGGCACAGTATCTTCCATGATTGATGCACTGCGACTTGCACTGTCTGCTCAATGTGAATGTCTGAGGACAATACCAAGTTATATAGTGGGGTGTGAACTGAGTGAAGCCACCTTTCTCAAGTATCTGTGCTGGACCCCTAAAATCTTTCACAAATTGCATCAACATGTCACATTTAACCCCACATTCATCATTGCTGTTGGTCCATAATTCATACTCCACACGATCATCAGGGTGTGGAACAGCTTCTCTCCAATCAAGATTTACATTGACCATTTCTCCATCACGGAGTGCTTTCTTTAATGTTTCACCAAAACTTTTATCAATAAGTGCAGAAGGTATTGTTATATTCTCAATATACTTTGTAGATGAAATGTCCTCTTCGGGTGTGTCCATTGTTATTAATGCTTCCTCCATATCATCTGCAACAAGCACTGCAGAAGCACCAGCCTGCTGGGCATTCCAAACCTTCAAAGCAAAGAAGCAATCTGGAAAGAAACATAAAGCATTAGAAGTTTTTTTCAACTGAAAATTAGACATAAAACGTTCATTCCAAGACAAACCACCATTCCAGTGTAACTAATTTTATAGTAAGAAGTAGCTATTAGAGATGGAGAGTAGCTTATAAAAGAAACATTTTCTAAAATTTTGTTAAGCAGATACAGAATAACATCCATCATCAAATAAAACATGTGTGTAGATTCCTAGTGTTTGGTTAAAAACAATGAAATAACTATCTATATACAGGAAAAGCTATCTGCAAGAATTTAATAGCTTTACGAATGTTGACAACACCACAGTAACTAAAAGGAACAAGGTTGCATCAGTACAAGTCTAAGAAAAGTTTTCAATAAGAAAAGTTTTCACAAAAAGTTACAGCCTCCCAAACTTTCTATAGAGGTTTCTAGTCATTAATTTATCTTTATAAAAAAGGGCTATTAAGTTAATTCCCAAAGTTGATTCTTCTATGAATGCATCTCACATCTAGTGGATCCAGTTTGGAGGGAATACTGAGCCATACAATTGTATAATAATCTGGGAAATTTACACAGACGACCATGAGTTTTGGTGCTAGGGGGTGTTAACATTAGTTTCTACTAAAATATAGGGATCGAATTATTAGTTTTGGAAACCTCTGGGTCTAAATTTAGTTAACCTAAACCTTAACGGTGTCAGGTAAATGTCCCCTTCCCCCACAATAGGCCCCATTAAGTGAAGCCATAATGCAAATTATCATTATGCAAAAATGAGATCTACTGAAAAGTATAAGAAGCATTTCAAATACTTGAACACGATAAAAAATTTCAATTCTATCAGATACGTAAAGAAAATGTTTCAGTTTCAGGTTCAACTTCTCCCTCCATGCACACAAAGAAAGGCACAAATAAGCATAACTCCTATGTTCATTTGACTTTCATAGCTCCTACAAAAGATGTCCTTGACCAAAAAATCACAAAATGCTAGAGAACCATCTCTGCCAGAGAATCATCATGCTCAGTCAACATAATAAAAACCCATGATTTTGAAAAGAGAATGGGGTGCAATCAGGAGCCAATAAAAAGTGTTCAGTTAAACCTCATACTTGCAAGCAGATTTATAAAATCCACTAAGAGAGTATCACTGCAACTAGCAAAATACAAGCACTTTCTCCCAACTTAACAAAAGAGTGACATGTCAATCAATCGTAAGGAACTAGTTAAAGCTCCAAAGTAATAATTTAAAAAGAATTTTTCAATCCTAAGCGACAAGAAGTGCAATTGAACAGACCAGAACCCTTAAATAAAAGCACCCCACTTGATTCAGAAAAAAAAAAAAAAAAAATTCCTCCTATGTAAAACAAAACAGAAGGTTCAAAACTCAGACCTTACTGCAAGAGCATATTAATCAGAACTAGGAAAAGATTTTCTGGGCAAATGACTACAAAGAACCAAAAGCAATCAACTTGTTCCGAATTAAAGACTATCTCCCCAGTCAAAAGCAACGAATCTACTTCTAACCTTATATTGAAATCTACAAAAATGGTACTTTTAAATTAAGAGAACCGAAAAGGGAAAGGAAATCCGATATCAACCCACCATAAACAAACCAATTAAACATCAAACCTCACAACAACAATCGAACTAGCGAAAACTACTTCAATAAGTACATCCTCGGATCAAGAAGACAAACAAATGCGTCCAAATTAACAAGATTCTACCTCCAAACTCGACCAAACTAAACTTCAAATTTTAGACTTCACCTCCCAAATAACCACAACGAGCTAAAAGACAACCCAAAAAATCCACATAAATAAATAATAACAAAAATTAAATTAAATTAAAAGGAGCTAGGTTCAATCCATTTAATCGAAATAACGAAAAACAAATACAAAAATTAACCATCAAATCAATAATAATTAAAAAAAAAAATCTGAAAAGGGCAAGTACCTCCACGATCAACCAAAACGAAATTAGGCAAAGCTCCAGGCTTGGGCTTGAACGAAATCCCAAACCCATCAAAATCCCTGCAACCCTTCTGGTTCTCCTTCGGATACACCACAGTACCCGCCATGCTACCCCCGTATTGCGGAATCCCAAAGTTCCCAATCGCACTGTCGTGAGACCCTTTAATCTTCTCCGGCGAGGTCACCATCAAACTGTTCTTCTCCACCACGAACCTCGCCACTGAATTGGGCACATGCAAACACAGAAACAGAATCCCCAGAAAGAGCTCCCAACTGGGTTTTCGTTTCTCCATCTCTGCAAAAAGGGGCGCTCCGGATTTCGACTCTGGATCAACCTGATTAAAACATTAAATAAAGAAAAGAAAAAAGTTTTTTTAATTTTTGTTTTAGTTTTGGTTTTCTGTTCTGGAAAGTAAAAAACCAAGCAAGTCGTTTTAGTTGATAGATTTTTGACGATAAGAAGAGTCTAAACGTGTGAAATGCGCGTAAGTTTGGTTTGGTCTGGTTTCTACGAGTGAAAAATGCTTCCCTTTACTCGCAGTACAAACAAGTTTTCTCTCTATTCTTCTCTACGCATTTCTCCATCCCTCTTAACACTTTAATATTAATTAATATCTCATTTAAGCATCAACGTCTCAGATTATTCTGAATTTTTGTTTTATATTATTATAATTCACTGAATTCATCAGACTTATTGAAAAATAATCATATCTATTGCGAGCGTGAAACATATGAAATACCCATATTATCCTTAAAATCCATCAATTTTTATTCGATAAAGTCCCAGACTGCCCCAGAATCTTCTTCAAATTGTCTACAACTACCTATAATTTTGAAAATTTTACGAACTTTTCCTACTATCTCACCCCCTTTATTTCATTCAAGGATGTAGCCAAAAATTCAATTCAGAGGAGGCAAATAACATATTTTATAATGGTAAAATTTTAAAAATTTTCTAAAAATAAACACTAAACTATTTATATAATTTTGTAAATTGTTAAACATTTGGGGTAATTTTAAATAATAAATATCCAAAGGTACTCTGGTTAGAATTTGGGAGTCTTTTTAAATTATAATATCTAGGGGTACTTTTTTGACTTATTAAAAAATTTAGAATCTCAAGATGATCCCTATCATTTAAGGATTTCATTACTTATCAAATAGTATAACATCAAAAAAGATTACGTCACCT
>JANLJB010030017.1:6527-19507 GCA_026212285.1 Bursera cuneata | reverse complement strand
TTATAAAAATAGAATATAAGTTTAAAAACTTAGATGTTATGATTATATTCGACATATTAATAATTTTTTTTTTTTTTTTATGTTGGTCTCTAATGTTTGATATTTCAATATCTATCTATCTCAAATACTCAAGAATTGTTAGTCAGTTAAATATTAATACTTGATAAATAAATAAATAAAAGACATATTGATATGAGTGAGTTGTAGGATTGTGGTCGTAACATATACATTTTTTAAATAGTTTTTTAATTTTGGTATTTTTTTTATAATTGTTTCTTTTATTGACTTCGAGTCATTAGAAAATTACAATTTAGGTTTAATTTAACACACACAAACTATCAATTCAGTGATAGGATTAAAATTGTTGGTACAAAATGGAATCGACCACCGGAGCAAAACGTTGAATGAAGTGGTCACTAATATTCGACCGCGATATATATATATATTTTTTACCTAGACCTTTCGCGTATGGAAATAGCACTAAAGTTAGTGACAGTGTCACATCGACAAAGCTAATTAATAAGAATATGAAGTTGGATGTAGCGAGGGCGAGACGGCGAGACCATGCCTGCCCTGTTCTGTCCCTTGGTTGGACACGATTACTTAGTGGCTCACAATGACTAGTTCTTAGAGTGTGGACAATACACATTTGAAGTAAGAGCCTTGGCGAAGGCGATAAAAAGTGGTCCTTCCAATAATTCTCATAATAAGTTCAACTATAATTGGCCCCTCGTTTGGAATTGCAGACCAGTTCATCAATATGATATTCATTTGTTGCGTACTATGAGCTAGGATATGGACGGGAAAAGTCTTATACGGGACGAATATATCACTTTATATGTCAAATACTATTATACGTATATAATACAATTAAATTAAATAGTATAATATACTTAGTTTACCTAAAAATAGACACTAAACATGTCTCTCTCTGGCCCCTGCACACCTTGGAATGGACCAGGACATCTAAGAGTTTGTGTTCATCTGCAGAAAACTACTGATATAAACAAATATATTACTGTAGCAAGTGGCATATTTAAAAGGGGCAATTCGTAACTTCAAGAAAAGAGAAAAAGTTTACCAGCTGACAGAGGATTGAGTTGTGATTAATTGTCAACCCAACGTGGTCTGGCCTGTAAGTGTGGTGAAAGCTCACTTGTCTCCGTTGCACACGAAATCAATCATCATCATCATCATCCTTACGCTAGGATTAGAGAGAGTCGTGTGTTGAAGTTACCGCAGAGACTTTATTATTTTTTTGGTACCAAATTTGTAAACTCGAATTACTGTGGCTTATAATTGGCGGGGTACACAGTGAACTGGTTAGTTGGGTTGGCCTTGGCCATGACCATTTAGCTTGTTGGTTATTTTGAACTTTTGTGTAATTCACTTCATCGTTATCAACACAACCCAGCGTCGGTCGCTTCGTTGTCTCCATTATCGTGATGTTAAGGTTATTGTTTTGTTTGAAAAGTTGATTTTTTGGTGTTACGAGATGAGAACTAACCATCACAATTCACAATTGAATCGAGCCAAACGTTGATTCTGTGGGTTTGCAACCTACAGATTGAAACAACCACCCACAGAATCGTCAAGAGGTAGGTTCAAGTATACATCAACGACAAGAACAAAATTTGTAATGACAAGTTTTATGTCACTTCTCGTACTTCATGTCACTCTTTAAAAAATAATTTCTATAAAATGCCAATAGAAATAATAAACATAATAAATACGATTATAAATCAATCGACCTTATATTATGATTTAAAGGATCTTAATCAACCATAGATAGTGAATGAAACAAAGACTATTATTGGTTTGAAACATTATCGGGTCATTGAAAACATAATAACCAAAATAGAAAGAATTTAAATCTTTCTTTGAAATTTGAGAATAGCGTGACTCTTCTATATATATTATTAACATGCATAAGTTCTATTTCACATTTTATGGCTTTATCTACGGTGAAACTTTTATTGAATATATTTCAAGCAACATGTAACTTTAGCTTTAACATTTTTTATTATATCTAAAATTAAAAAGAAAAAAATTAATCACACTTTTAACAACTCACTGTCTAATTAGATTATTGACGATTTTTTTAATTTCTCAAACAAGATAGTTAAAATCCTCTCAAATGGTAACCTTCTTTGGGTCTTCATATTTGCTAAAAGAAAAACAAAATACATAAATATAAATATAAATGTACATATATATGGTAACTTTTGTGTGTGTCATAATTAAACATGTTAAGTTTAAAATCATTAAATTACTTTAAAAATTGTGTTAGATTAATTATTTTATTGAATTTAATGAGTTTTATTATAAAAAAATATAATTTTGAAAATGTTTTAATTATTTTTATAATTTAAATATATAAATTTATATAGCTTAATATGTACTTTTAAGACGTACATTATATGTGTGTGTGCAATTATAAAAATGAATCAAATTAAATGACGCATTTAAAAAATAGACTTGAATGCTTTTGAAATTCATGTGTTATATTCCTTGTTGATCGACGGATAGATAGATACAAATTTTTTTATTACATGCTTATGCTTTATAATTAACAGAGTTCGACATAATACATGATGTGTTTAATAATATCAATTGTTAAGCATCGGATATTGTATAAATCATGACATTTTTAGGGGAATTAAAAAAAAGGCCAAAATAAGAAACCTTTGAAAAATATATTAGTCACTAAAAATTAGTCAAGATACAATAAACATGTTTTTAATTCCCGATAACTACGACCATTGAAAGTGACTAACTTAGATGACAATGCCCATTATAGTCAAAACCGCCTCTAATTATAAATAATAAATAAAACATGACAATAATTTTCTGATAAATAAATAAAGATAGATCAGAAAACTGGTTTTGCAGCGGCGAAGATGGCGCCGCACACATCCACCTGAGCGGGAATTTGAAAATCTTTAGCTTTTCCCAATATTGACCCCAAATCCCAAGGCAACAAAAGGCCACACGCATGCCACGCTCCGTCTCTATTTTCATGCCACGTGTAAGAAGACAGAAAATATGAATGGTCACCGTTCTGAGTCTTCTGACAACATTGTCAAGACATATGTGATTCGCCCCATTGGCGTGTATAAGGAAACAAAAGCTGTCACATGTATCCTCTTTTAATTGGTCGCTTTCTAATTGTTTCTTCCTTCACTTAACCTCTTTTTCTATTCATATTAAATGCCGCTTAATCCTTAACAGCACTTAAATAGTATTTAATTTCATCACGTGCACTGCATGCTTGACATTGGCTTCTGAATGGCTCAAGCCAGCTTCTCCTCCGAACTTCCACAAACAGTAAAGCCGCTGCAAGGAATCAAAATCTCCCATTCTTTTTATTATTACAAATTTAAAATAATATAAAGAAACGGAAAAAATTTATAATTTATATTTTTTATTATAATCTTAAAATTGTGTAGTTTTATTAAAAAATAACATAATATTTTATAATCATTAAATATAAAATTTTAATTATCAAATATAATTACTGAAAGGTTAGCACATATAACTTATGATACATGTTAAAATTATTGGCATTATTATTATTATTCTTAGAGTCCTCGACAGTTAATATCAGTATTAATAGGGTGTGCAGTGTTCTAGGATAAAGGATGAGGCTCACTATAAAGTTTATTCAACAGTGATTGTGGTGTGGGGAGTGGTCCACGACTCCACGGCATTTCCACGGCAGATAATTATCAAGAAGATCTATAAATCATAATCAGAGGATCGGCTTGATGGGCAAGAAGATTTTAAATGTTGGACCACGCAAATGGCGGGCCCCCTCAACATATAAAATAATCTAATAATTATGAAGCATGTTATGTAGGTCAGAAATTTTAATAAAACAACAATCAACAACTTGGGACTTGCATTACACCACTTTTGTCATTATTTTATGTCCCCTTATTTAGGTAATATGAAACATACATGAAACTTTTTTTTTTTTAAATATAATTATTCGGACTAATTTATACGTATCTTAATTAATTTCATAAGAACATGCATGACGAGTTACATGCCATGCTTTTCGTATTTTGTTCTTCGTTCAATTAAGTAAGAAATCGGTGGATGCCGTGGATTAATTGCTTTATGGCTTTTATCGATAGATCAGCTTCGTGTAAACTTGTCATCATGACGCATCACATCTCACACTTGCTGCTTCAAGATCCGTTGAAGATTGTATCTAAGTTGAAACTGAATTAAAGAAAAGAAAAAAAAAAAAAACAAGAAAAGTGTTGTCATTTGTCAATGTCAGGTGTGACTTTGATGCATGGCTTGGATAGCTATTTACCTTTTTTTTTTTTTTTTAATTATTTATTACCATCAAATTTATCTTTTTCATATTTTTAATATAATATTTCAATGTCATTTATACGACAGCACAATATTACTGTTATTATTATTGGTTATTAAATTATTGATTTTTATTTTTTTATCTATTTAATAATATTATATTATCTAATTTATTTATATAGATTATATATATGATATTACTTTTTATTGTTATATTATTCACTTTATTTTACATATATCAAATTTAAATTTATTCATTTTATTAATTTTAACACACATAACTCATTAATATAACACATTATAACTTTATAGAGTATTGTTATGTGATGGTAATGTTATTTATTACAAAGCTTTTCTATGTTTGATACTTATTTATTTAATTACACTGTTGTACATCTAATTATATAAATATAAATGTTGCACATATAAGTTTTTATTTTTTATTTTTATTTATTCATTTAATATCAATTAGTATTTAAAAATTTATTTAGTAAAATTGCATGTCTCTTATTCTTAATAAATAAATTACATATAGGAACATATAAATTATTTTGGATAAATGTTAAAAAGAAAGCAAAGTTGGTTGCATGTCAATATACAATAAATGCGTAAAGAAAAAAAAAATTTTCGCCTAGAGAACGATACGACTTGTCAGACAAGATTTATTTTATCTTAAGTTCCAGTTTCATTTTTATTTTTATTTTTTAAAATGGGGATTATTTTGATGTAATAAAACTCGTTAACCGTGATTGTAAGGATCCTGCGGTCTAAGATCTGCGCCATTAAACGAAAGCCACAGCGCAACCTTCGCAGGCTTGAAGCCTTGTTAATAAAGCTTTTTCAGAATTAAATTTAAGTTTTGGGCTCAAATAATATTTTCAAATTAAATTGGTCAAAAAATCATATTTTAAAATTAAATTGACAACAAATCCTATTAAAAAAGTCACAAATACTTTCAAAATGATAAGAGGTGTATTTGAGATGATAATAAAAGTCAAGGAGGTGGCTAAGGGACCCCTAATTTTGTTGTACACCACCTTACTCCTTACCTGTATTTTAGTACACATTACGGAAAGTACGTACTTACGCGCCAAAACGTATTACATTAAAAGAAAAAAAATGATAAAACCGAGTCTACGCACGAGTTTGGTGAAAGATTTTTGTTTTTCTTTTCTCTTTTTCGTGCTCTTTCTCCTCAGAGTCTCCTCCACTTTTGCCTCCACTCCAATAATGTCTCAGCGGCAAGCCCCATAAAATCCCTTTCATGTCTCGACAAATGTCATTTATGTTCCCACCTCTTGCCCCCGCCAATTAAAAAATCCCCAATTACTCCTCTCTGTTTCGGTGTAGCCAATTACTCCTCTCTGTTTCGGTGTAGACTTAACTTTACCTTCAGAAAAAAAATATCTTTAAATTTAAATCTCAGCGACATTCTTACTTTCATGGAGATTTTTCATAAACTCTCCTTACTTTCACAGTTCACTTGAGAGTTTTTTTTTTTATTAAATTATATTTGGTTTAAATCTAGCTCGAATCTTGAGCTCTGAAGAAGAGAGAAGATATTAGAATTTGTCGAAATAAAGTCGATTTAATTTATGTCTAAGGTGTTTGGAAGATTCTGGATTTAATCGAAGGTATTTTGATTTTGAAAGCTAATTTTGGTGTTGTAATTTGAAGTTTGTGGTCCTCTTTCTGTTCTTGTAGGTTCTCTTAACTAACAACAAATTTATTTTGGCAGCACTTCCTTTGCTATTTTCGGCCTAAACTAAGCAATTTGCTTCCATAAACAGCAAGGTAAAGGCTTCATAAATGCTTGTTTTTCCGTTGTTTGGCAAGTGTACAGACGAGCATGTTTCAAAGGTTTATGTGCTGGGTTGAGATCTGGTTGATTTGATTTTTTATTTTTTTTCCTATTTTTAGTCGATAAGTGCACTGTCACGCACGCTTTCTATAATTGTGTTTTAAAATTTAATCTGGTCTGTGGGAAGAATCCTAACACGCTAAAATCTTTGCCATTTTGAGGTATTAGAGCTGTGTGTTTGTTTGTTTCAATGGAAAATATGGAAGATTTATTATTCCCTTCTGTCTATTGCATTCCAGAGCTTTTTATAGAGCATCAGTGTTTGATAGTTCTATTGTCAAAAGTTGGCTTGTGAATCTGCACTTGTTGTCACTTTGTTGATAGCTTTATGAAGAGTGGCTTTGTAGTATTGAAGTTGGTATCAGTTCGATGTGAATGTCTTACGTGAGAGATGCTGTTTCTTAGGCTTAAGAATTAGCTGAGCGGTTGATTGCCTTATCAATTTATTGATTATCAATGTGTTTGTTCAAATTATTTTAATTTCTGTATGACTTGGTTTATTTGTCTTTACGTTTGTGTTTGTGGTATTTATTCTTGCATCTGCCACTTTTTAGACTAACCAAATGTTGACGATGAAATTAATTATTATTTGTTTTTGGTTTGTTAGTAATTGATCTCTGGTAAATTCGTCAATAGGAGAAGTTTCTTGAGGACTTGGCTGCGGTCTTGTTTCACTCTTATTGTTAGCAGATTTTTTGTTTGATTGAACTCTTTGGTGGTGCTTTATGTAACTATTATAAGCTGCTCATTTACTTAGGAAAAACATATTTATTAAAACTTTTTTATTTTTTTTTTCTCCAGGTGAAATTGACTCAATTTATGAGTGTTGTACTTTATACACAAACAACATAGTTATGATCCATTACACAACCTTAACTACAGATGGGGAATTTATATGCTGAATAAGGAAATGTGGTCGGCTTGCATTCAGCTGGAATGAAGAACGCACAGGTTCTTTTAAATATACATGTGTATATTTTTAGACTGCTCTTATATTACAATTTTAGGCTTTCACATTTTTTTTCCTCTTCACATTGTTGCTTAAAGTGGTTTCATCTTTCATCAGGTCTTGAGTGCTCACAATTATTGGCTAATATAATGCCAGCATCTAACCTTTTGTTCTGTATCCCACAAATTAAAGTATTCCTTGATTTATTATGATGTTCTTCAATTTTTTCCCAAACTTAATCTTCACAATATGACCAAAAAAGTAACATTTGTTAATGCATTGGAATCATCATATATGTTTTTTTAAATATATATATATATATTTATTTATATTTTGTGGCCTTAATGCGTGCCCTTAAGATGACCTTTTTGATAATGTCTGTCATTAGCTATGCTACTTTATCAGAATGTTGTGATTTTAACAATTCAATTCTGATCGATGATGACACGGTGGTACCACCACCAGTTGCACATTGTTATCCTCTCTTAATGCCGTCAAAACATCGGGACTGGTGAGGCTACTCTAAATTATAGGGGCAGTCTTACATCATCTGCTATTGCCTGCTAGTAAGTGAAGTTTAATTATAATTATGAGAGAATCAGTTCCTAACTAACCTTGTTGTGTTTGAATTCTATCCTGCCATTATTAATGTGCACAATTTATGTCTCTTGAAAAATATAAATATTAGGGAAAATATTTACCAACTAGTTGCTGAAATCCACCATCAATTAACTCGGGTTTTTGACAACTTCTCAATCTTGTTTGATGATTTCATTTTTGAGTCTCCATCACAATCACTTAAAGCTTGTTGTTTATCACCAACTTGAAGCAAATTTTTATTGGATTACAGAGCACACAAGAAATACAATCCTCAAACCAAGTTTCACATGAATCCCAAAGTGACCATCAGAACAACCAAACAACAGAGGCTCCTTTAGCGGACTCTGGTTCAATATCTGCTTCGAGCAATGATGGAAGGAAAGTTTCACGCCAAGATATTGAACTTGTGAGAGGAAAATTCCTTCTTATAGTTGATTTAATTTGTTCTCTCTTTTTTTTTTCTTTTTTTTTTTCCCTAGCTAAAATGACCTTTTTGCTTATTTCTTTGGTCATGATAATTTTTACAAAATGTTTGTTTTAGGTCCAGAATTTAATAGAAAGATGTCTACAATTGTATATGAATAGAGATGAAGTGATAAGAACTCTCTTGACACGCGCAAGGATAGATCCCGGATTTACAACTTTGGGTAGGGTCCTTAACTTGTTTACATTGCTTTTAGTGAAAATATGGTGGTATATCCTTTTCTTGATAGTAAAATGAGTTTATTGAACTTAATTTTGGTTTATGTTTTCTCATTCAAATTTCTATTTTAAAAGTTAAAATTGCTTTGAGTCTGTGAACTTGAGCAAGGATAATTATAATAACTAAATAGACATCTGCTACCATGAAATATGATTGGTTTTGTTAGTAAGAGTCAATTTTTTATGTTATTGTTCATAATCAATTTGCAATTTCTTGTTCAAAGCTAAATAAGATTTGTAGTCTGAAATTATTATTATTATTATTATTTTGATTCAGTGTGGCAGAAGTTGGAAGAGGAAAATGCTGATTTCTTCAGGGCTTATTATATAAGGTTGAAGTTGAAGAAGCAAATCCTTTTATTCAATCATTTGCTTGAGCATCAATTTCATCTAATGAAGTATCCAGTACCTCAAAAGGTTCCTTTGGCCCCAATACAAAATGGAATTCATCCCATGCCTGGTAAGTTGTTTACAACATGTGGTCATGGAAAAAAGCTTTTATTAATCTCACACAAGAATAAATAATGAGCTCTGTAGATCCTGTTTTATTGACTTACTTAAGAATGCCCATATTGCTTGCGAGAATACATGTGAAACATAAAAAAGATTAAACAAAATTTGTGTATAATTTTACAACTCTGATGCTTTTAGATGCCTTTAGGCATTGGGCTTGTTATGGTCGTATAAGTCTGTCTGTGAGGGTTGTATGTGAAAGTTAATTTCCTGTGGAATTGATATTCTATAAAGTTAGAATACAGAACATTGGTTTTCTAAGGGAGTGCACTGGAAGTATGTTTTTTTATTAAAGAAAAATCTTGAGGTTAACTCTCCTTACATGGCTTGTTTGCCAGTATGCAGCTGTTTGTTTCTGAATGGTATTTCATTAAAAAATGTTTTCGTTTCAAAGTTCTTGCACTGTATTGGTCATGCTACTGTACTGCAACGGTGATTTTGTTTTGGTTCTGGTAAAGATCATGGCACATGCATATATCAAAACTGTTAAAAAAATGCCAAGTACCAGTATTGGTATCGGATTGAGGTGGTAAAATTCTTTAAACACATCTCAGTTATCATTCATTATTTCATACTATGTTTAATTGGGCATGTTAATACTTGGGAAAGCACAGAAGTTCGACTCAGCAGTTATAAGTAGTATTTCTTTTTTGGTATGGGGGTTGTTACTTTGTTCAAATTGGAATGAAGCTGTAGAATTGTCTTGATTTTCCCATAAAAAATGTTTTTAATATTAGATCAATATTAATGCTAGCAATATTGTCTGCCCAAGAGGTATTTAACCTATTGTTGTTCAATGAACATGTGAAGTTGCTCATGGTGGTCTCTGTATCTTCTGCATTTGTGTTACAGTCAACTCAGGAAAAACGTGGAGTTTTCCTAGAAAATATGTTATAAGAGTTCAAGATCCCCAAAACTTTGTGCTCAAGTTTTCTTGGAGTATAGAGATGTGGTTCCTGGATCCTTTTGCGTGAAGTAATTTTGTTAATGGAAGTTCCATGTTTGATGAGGGTTCCTTGTCAATGGTTATATGTATGGTTATAGCTGTTATTGATTTATGTAGTTATGTTTATTATGATAGTAACTATTATCATAATCATCATCTTTGGCATTGGTATTCAACACCTCTTATGTGCAGTGCAGTTAACAACTTACCGATGGGATTCCCTGTCCTCCAGCAACCTCCAATGCCGGCTGCAGGTCAACTGCATCTTGACTCCATGGGCTGTGGAATCTCAAGTTGTCATGTTGTCAATGGAGTTCCAGCACCAGGCAATTTTCATCCTATGAGAATGAATTCTGGGAATGAGTAAGAGAATCTGTACATCTGCAGTTAATTTTCTTATTGATTGTTATTCAGAAAATGTGAAATTTTCTTCTACTCTGGCCCTGACTGATGTTAGGGTTTTAGTTTATGTATAATGATTGCTCCCTGGATGATTTATCTTATGATTACCTCTCTCTATCTTTTAAGTTGATCAGTTCTACAATGACAAACACTTAGTTACTTGCATGATAGATGCTGAAGTGTTCCATTTCAGGGCATTAAACAATACTGCAGTAGCACAGTTGTGCTTTTGAGTGAACATATTAATGTTTATAAAACTTGGATTTTGCCTTTGAATTGTTTGTTAAAGTATAGTGTACTTGACCCTTGAATGATAGTGTCCCCAGTCGTTCCTTTTTTTTAATCTTTTGCTTATTGGAAGTTTCCTAACTGCTGTTTTTCTTGTAGCATGGTGATGGACAATAGTGCAGCAGAAGTAGCTCCTGTTATTCCTCCTAGCAATGGCATATCGTCCATGTCAGAAATGGCTATGAGTCCTACATCAGTGGCATCTAGTGGCCATTTTGCATTTTCTGCTTCAGACATGTCAGGAATGGGTATGGATACAGGTGCACTTGATACAACATTTACATCTGATGTGGCAAGTTCAGTGGGGTTGCAGCTTGGACCCGATTGTGGGGCTGGAAATTCTGGAGATTCTCTCAGATCACTAGATCAGATTCAGTGGAATTTAAGCCTCTCAGATCTAACGGCAGATTTCTCCAACTTGGGAGGTAAGTTTTAGATCAGACTCGATCCATTTCTAAATATGGTCAAGTTGAGAACTGATTATTGAAGGGTTTGGAATACTGTTCATTTAGCAAATTTATAGCTTAACCCATTGTGGATACATGTAATTTTTAACTGTATTTATTTAATTTATTTTGAGTGTGATGTAATCTTTTGCATTTGTGATTGTTTGGCTTTCTGCAGATTTAGGAGCTCTGGGAAACTACACTGGTTCCCCTTTTCTTCACTCTGATTCAGAACTTTTACTTGATTCCCCGGAGCAAGACGATATAGGTAATGGAGATTGCATTTACTTTTATGTGTTATTAATTACTTTGATTCTTGAGATATTAATGATACGAAAATACAAAGCATAGTTTATTTTCCTCGATTGAAATATACCATTTTTCAAAAAAACTGAAGAGCATAGATAGCATAACACAACCATATAAGAGGATCATGCACTTTTCAACTTTTTTAAGCAAGCACTTTTCAACTTTTTTAAGCAAACTACTTTGAGAGTGAATAATTTTTTTGTCATTAAGAGTTTATTATGTATTCCACTTACAATTGCTCACAAACTAGTTGATTAACCTTGTTTCAGTGGAGGAGTTCTTTGTTGATTCCGTCCCTGGGCTGCCATCCGATGAAGAGAAATCCTAGACTAAGGCGAAGCAATTTTCTCTTTGAAATTGGTAGGATAGGACAAAGTTAGATAGATCAATAAAATTAGTCATTTGTCGCCAACTTATTAACAAAGGTGAACATTGGAGCAATGTTGTAATCTAAGACTAATTGATATTAGTATGTGATAGGGGTAGCCATCTTATCATTAGTGGTATTTTCTTCCTTTCTTTCTGGATGTGTCCTATGAAACTTGAATAAACCGATAAATTGAGGACCATTTTCTTTAGGGCTGTGTTTTTGGGTTATTGCTATTATTGCTTTTGATTATTTCTCTACCTTCTGCCTAGGCGATTGATGGAGTTGTTATGTGTGCGAAAATATAATAGAATTGTTACTTGCAAAATATATTAATTTTTCTGCAACTGTAGTTTTGGTTTATTATTTTAAATTTCCACGGAAAAGACATTGGGTGGCTGACTCTAAAAGTTCTCATTTGTCTGAATTTAGAGCAAACAATAACGGTAGTTCTGGCCACGTGTTAAAATTAATAGGCATTAACTCGTGCTTTACCCTGATGTGAATATTAATTAGATTGCTAATACTGGTTAAGACAGGCGGGCAATTCCTATACGTCATATGAGAAAGAAATCTAACAAGTAAGCTGATCGTGGAATTGAATTGCAGTTTCTTGGCCATTTGCGTTACCAAGAATGTATTTGGGATTGCTGTTGGAAAGTAAAAGGTGATTCTTCGACAAGCCATTACAATTTAGGCATTTGTTGAACTTTTCTAGAATTGATTCCTCGAAATCTGTTGCTCAATAATCTATTTTCATATTAGATTAGTTTTAAAAAAGCAGCTAGGTGTTAGCATTTTAAAATCGGATTTTTCATAGGGCAACAATCCCATATGTATCCTAAATAATGATTAAGCAAATTTCATAAGCTAAGGGGATTATGCAATTAAGATTTTTGTAAAATTAAAAAGTTAGTAGATGTATTTAATTATGATTTTTATAAATTTTTAAATATTTAATAAAATTTATGAGGTATTTAATATAGACTTTTAAAAAATCTGTAAAAGTCTTAAGGTATTTAATCAATATTTTTTAAAAGTATATAGAACTTACGAGGTTTTTAAAAAATTAATGAAAGAGGTATTCAAAAAATTAATGATTTTTATAGAATTTTTTATATGAGAGATTTTTATAAAATTTTTAGTGAAAGGTAGAAATAATAGATTTTATAATATTTTTCTCATTTTTGGTTACGGTGGGTTTGAAAGATTTTCAAGTTTTATAGAGAGAGAAAAAAAAAAAAAAAAAAAAAAAAAAAAAAAAAAAAAAA
>JANLJB010030016.1:0-12237 GCA_026212285.1 Bursera cuneata | reverse complement strand
TTTTTTTTTTTTTTTTTTTTTTTTTTTTTTTTTTTTTTTTTTTTTTTTAAATGATGGGTAACTTCATTACTTTTATTTCATAAAGAAGTTATAAATTATTAAAAATGCAATTTTTTACTGTGATTAGTTTTTGGGAGGGCAGTTGGTAAGGATAAACACCACATACATGCTTGTTCTGTTTGTTTATCTGAATAACAAAATTTGGGATTCCTGATCGATAAGCTGAGTAGTTTCAACATTGTTCTCTTTCAAAATGGAATAAAATTTGTATTAGTTTTAGATTAATTGCTGTCTAGAACCATTTTACAATAATCTCAATGCATTTTAAAATCCTTCTCTTTAGTTCCATTCTTGGTGATGATTTTATTTTGTCTACTTATAAGTTTGAATTAGGGGAATGTGAGATCACTGTCAGAAGAACTTCTCTGTTTTGCCTATAGCCTTCTCAAATCCGCTTCAATGCATTGTAAAACCAATCTCTTCAAGGCATTTTGGTGATATGCTTTACTAACTCTGATGCAGAAATGAAGAGGCCGTGGAGTGTTCTAGGATCTGCTCCTTAAGTTGAGTGCATAAGGTGACTTTGTTCATAATTACTTGTGAGTTGAGTTAGGGAAGTGCTAGATCACTCTTATATAGAAGCCATATTCTAATATGAACATGGGTTGGGATGTTTTATTACCAAATCTTCCTTTTTTGTTGGACAGAGAACTGTCATGCCATTCTAGTGCATTGTTAATGATGCTTGCCGGTCTAAGTCACATCCTTCATGTAAAGCTTTCATGCGTATAGAACTGAGTAGGATGCAGCATTGGGAGAGAATAGGTGGGAAGAGGGCTATTGTTGTATGTTTATGCTTTTTACTGCATGCCGCTACTTGTCACTTGCTGGTCACCAGCAAAATTTTTTATGTTTTCAAATGAATGAACTTGTCTTATAAAAAAAGGGGGTGGGGGGAAGATGAACTTCGTAGTTACTTAGATGGGGATGGGTGTTGGATTAACTTGATAGTTATCTTAGATGTGGATGTGCATTGGTTTTTAGGTGGAACTGTAGGACTCCTGCTGTTAATGGGCATGAAAATGTCTTTATCAAGAAAATGTAGGACATGAAGATGGAATCAATTTCTATGGACTCATATCTGAAGCTATATGGTTGGAACCATAACTAACTACTATTGTATGTTTGACTGTGGCCCAGACTCGCATATATGTTGTCTATTGAATTTTGTTCCAACTGCAAATTTAGATTATTCCATTTTAGATGGCTTTATGATTTCTGTCTTAGAAGGACGAAATGGTGGCTTTAGCCGGGGCTCAATTTTGTGGTTATTTTCGACTTCTATCGTTGTGTAAATGGTGATTTTCTTATATGATCTTGAACCATAAGACTTGATTTATGCCTTAAGGTATTTGATGATTCATATATAAACTTATGCCTGACTTTGTGAGGTTTAATTGTTGTGCTCATGTCAAACTAATTTAGTCCTTGAAAATTTCCATCAAGCTGACATTTTGTAGATGACCAATAGTACTTAAAATTATAATATAGATTATATATCTGATACAAAAATGATCACAGTAGTTCTAAAAGAGCATGTAATGTTCTAGACTGATAATCTTTCATTCTCCCTCATGCAGGTTGCTATCCCTATTGTCCCAACCATTCGAGTCCTAGTTACTTTTACAAAATTTGAGGAGCTGCAGCCGATGGAGGAGTTTTCAACCCCTCTCTCCAGCCCAGCACATTTCCAAGATTCCAAGTCCAAAGAATCAGAAGGATCCTCCTCGTGGATTTCATGGATGAGAGGGAGTCGTGGTGTCCAATCAAGTGACAGTGATAGTTACAGGTATAAGGATGATACTGATCCTTTCCTCATACCATCTGACTATACCTGGGTTGATGCAAATGAGAAGAAACGTCGCATGAAAGCGAAGAAAGCCAAGAGCAAGAAGCATAGGAAAGCGGCAGCAAAAGGTGGTGATGGGGGAAACCATTTGAGTGAAGACGTGGAAGAGTAATTGCATAGAAATTTTCTTCGAACTGTTGACACAGGTGTTGACGGGGGCTTCAGTTGAGTGGAAAGGTTGAAGAATAGTCACATAGAAAGTCTCTTGGTACTTCTCTGTTCCAAAGTACTCGGGAGATAGAGGTACGGCTCCTTCCTGTGCCTATCTGACATTTATTCTTATTCTAGGATTATGTGGCGGAGGATTTACAGGATAACGTTTTACAGGATCTGTTGTTGATTACAAATATTATCTTCTGTTGTATTGTCATGTCATATGAAATTGGTGAGGTTCGGCATCTCCCTTTTTCTTTAATTGCTTGTTTCCATTTAGTCTTTCTTAGACTCAAATTGTTGTATCTAAGTCAATGATCATCAAATTTACAGTTTTGTGATTGTTATGCCCTTTTCGTCGTTGTAGCCGAATACACTGTTGTCTTTAGCTTCATTTTTTCAAGGAAAATGATGGAAATATTTTACCTTTGTTACCTTAAGGCATCTACTCGCTCTGCTATCTTTGCTAGACAGCTGCTTCTGTATATGAACTTTGCTTTATATGCTCATGTAACCTCTTTCTAGCATGATCATTCCATTATTAATCTCAAGAAAATGAAATCATACGGTACTTTTTGGTTCTTTAACCTAGTTTATACAAACTGTGACACAGTACATGATAAAAATCCAAGATAAAATGAGAAAGGGTACTCATTTTCAACAGCTTTGAAGCATCATAACATCGTTTCCCGCTATAAAGCCACCCTTTTTTCTTATTCTCCTTGTCAAGCGAATAATAAAGTCCTTTGTTACAAACCATGGTGACGGTATAGACGTCGCCTGGTGCTCGACAACTTGTCGTTTGATGTTCACTAGTTGATCTGCCCAGTTAACGTCGCCAAAAAATGTCCCCTTTTTTTAAGTCTTTGAATATGAGGATCATTTCCTTATATAAGTTTAGTATTTTTTTTAAAAACTTTTTTGTTAATGTACTGTGCTTGTTTTTTTCTTTTCTCTTATTTACTTTAAGCCTGTTAATGTTTAAAATATCTACCTATTAGTTAATCGGATGATGTTAATACTTTGATCGATGGTCGACTTCTCACCTATTTTGGGCCAGGATTGGCTATTGATTCTGTAATATAGCCATTCTCCATCTACCGTTGATAAATACGATCTATATAGCTACTGCGTAACCTGTCTGCCTTGAGCTGAATGAATCTCTGGCTTCTTTAACTTATTAAAATGTAAATCTAAGGTACATTTTGAGCTTCGAAACTGAAGCAGTTGAAGCTCCATAAGAATAAAAATATGTTAAATAGATGGATTGATACAAAGTTCACAAGAAATTTCCAACGCGAACATCGTCATCTTCCATCTCCCCATACAAGTACAATGATCCTCTTGTTGTATAACGTTTTGTTATAGCCATAATACTTTCACCATTGATCCTCGATTAAATAAAATTTCTAAGAGAACCCATATGATCAAGTATCCTCATATGGTACCTTAGTATTGCCATAAAACTTCAACCAAGGATCTTGCAAGGATTTTCAGGTACTTCTCCCTCCGCCTTCCCGTAAGATATGATATGAGATGTCTATCCTCATGAATTACGCCCTTAACGGAAAGGTATGTCCGTCCACTCAACCCAGTGAGAGGAATTGGCTGATACTTCAAAAGATTTGTTCACCATTGTTTCTAATGTACATAACTATACAACATCCTGTTCCAGAGACATTTCTACCAGAATCTATCCTTATTGACGCTTAAGTATCCAGCCATTACTTTTCCTCCGGTATTCCTCATGCCATCAATAAGAAAGCACCATGTAGAACCCAAAGCCCCAATAAAGAAGTCAGCTTCAGTTGCCATCAGGAAATTTACAAGGGGATAGTTAGTACTGGTTTCTCTACCGAGACTTGCTTCATATTTGGCCATTGTCATGTTTCCCACTTGGCGTGTCACGTTTGTGTAGTAGAAGTTCCAGTGGGAATAAAGTTTTGACTTATTAATGACTTCCTGAAGGTAAGTAAGAACATTGATGTTTTAAGATAAATGAGAAATCACAATATTTTTATTTTGAACACTGCAGAAACAGAAAAGTTGCAAATGCTAACCTGCATTTCCGTTGAAAGCCAAATGCTGTTGAGGTGAGGAAAGCGCTTTCTAATGCGATCAGCAAGATGCATATATTCTTCGAACTCAACTACCTTCATTTCACTTGCCTTGTCTCCCATTCTTACATGCATACTAAGCAATGGCCTTGGAGTCCATGGTTTATGACTTGACCAAACAAATTCTTCGATATCTGATCTAGGGTTAATTGCAACTTCCTGTGATAAAAGAGTTCAGTGGAGATGATTTTTTAAGAAGATTTGAAGTGCATGAGAATCAAAATCTTATTCCCTTCTTTTCTTTAAAGGAAAATAAAATGGCACCGTAGTTCTAAGACTTAATACCTTTGGCCATTCTCCGGGAAGACTTGTGAGAACCATCTTTGCAGCTTCCTTCCCAAATGCAGCATGGTGGGCAACATTCATCAAGCCACACATATATTCAGTTTGAAATCTCATTAAGTAACGTACTGCCTGTTAGTTGAATTATGCAATGTTTGTCAGAAATCCCATTTGCTTAATAAGTAAATGACAACAATGATAATAATAATAATAATAAATGTGATTCATGCTAAAAGTATAAAATGTCTGCCAAAGATAATTAATATTTTATTAGAGAAATGGTCCCAGAATATAGTCGCTAAGAGTCCTGCATTCTCAAAAAACATCACGTAGTTACGGAATTTTACAATGCCACCTTGTTTCAAAACATATGCACAAGCATTTCCTTTTCCTCTTAGTTGAAAGGGGAGAGAAAAAAAAAAAAAAAAAAAAAAGCAAGAAAGAATTTTGATTTTACAGCNGATAAAAAAAAAAAAAAAAAAAAAGCAAGAAAGAATTTTGATTTTACAGCTATAAAGTACAAAAATTAATCATTAGTTCCAATATGTACTTCTTTTCTCTAGTACAAAAAAGATAGACACTAATTCTATTATTTGATAGTCTATAAATAGAAAGAACTTGGCACTAATTCTATTATTTGATAGTCTATAAATAGAAAGAACTTTGAATATAATTATAGGAAAGCTTTAAAAATTGAAAATAATTGCCCTTTGCTAGATGAATTCTAAGTTGTACCTGTGCCCTCCACCATCTTAGGTCCATTTTCCGATGATAAGCAATTAAACTCCCATTTATTTCCGTTGTTGGCTGCAAATAACTCCAAGGATCACCCCAAATCCTGTGTTCGGAGTTGAAATTAATTGATTAAGTTATAATGACCTCCAAGGGCAAGTTCAATAAAGTTTTTAAGAATAAAATGGTTAGACATGCAATCACTTGCCTAGGAGTCCTTGCAGTCCATATTTTCTTCGAAGTATAATTGTCTTTTGTTGTTATGATTCCCTTTTCCCAAGCTTCTTTACTTTCCATAAGCTCAAATGCACAGTCTCGACATTCTTGGGAGGTCTCCGGAAAGAAGTAGCAAGACCAACTAGATCTGGATGAACCTGAAAAAAAAATCAATTTACAGATACTTATCAGAGAATAATTTTCTTCAATTGGACTCTTAAGTTTACATAAGCTTTCAAATATTATGAATTGGGTGATTTTGAACCATTTTATATCAAAAGTTGTTTGGAAGCTTATAACATTGTTAAGAACAAATAAACTATCCTGCCGAAATGATTGTTCAAGTGTTTTTGTTAACCCAAAGTTTCCAACAATTCAATATTCAAGGAAAGAATGTGCATCTCTGTTTGAAACCCCTTTGTACTAGGTACAAGGGCTGGCAAAGATATATAAACATTACTTGTTCTTTGTGACAAAATGATACATTTGAATAGGAAATGAAGCTTGATTAGAGATTTGATAAGTTGATTGTCACAACTTATACCTTTACAACCATCATGATCAGCCCGATTAAAATAATTTGTGATAAGGACCCTTTTCTCATTGATAGCGATAGCAAGAAGCCCACACATTCCAGCAATCTGTCCCCCAATACCAAAGCCAGGTAATCTCTCCCAGTCAGCTATAAGAAATCTTACATTAGGATCTCTGCAGTTTGATGGATGCTGATGGATCCACAGGTCACGTTGCACTTTCCTGGTAAAGGGATAATTTTCTTCATCTGACCCCCTAACCTGCAAGAAGCTCAAATAATTGGAATGGTAAAATTAAAATATAAGAATTAATGGACTTAGCTAATGTAAATAGCAGAATTGATACTCAGGTTATGCTTATATCCTGCTTTGCTTACAAAAGGAAAAATAGAAATTTTAAGAGATAGAAACATGCTGATACAGTAATCATCAATACATAAATACAATGTTATATCCACACGTATGGCAGTTTTCCAAGTTAAAATATTTCCTCTGAATTCTACATTGTTGATTCTGTAAATCAGATACATACCCAAGGAGGATAAGCACCTTCTGATATGGTATGATGCCTAAAATTATTATGTTCTTCATTGGCTGCAGAGGCTGGATACATGTCCAGTAGCCCCTTCCAACTTGTCCAAGGAGGGAAATTCTCATTCTCAGGTCGGGTATCAAGACGTGTATTTGTTTGGGCACTCAGCTTGCAATTTTCCAAATGAGGAGCATTGGGCACGTTGGACCTGTTCAATCCAAACTTCTGCAAGAACTCTCTTTCTCCATTCACTGATTCAGTTAGTAAAGCACCCCAAGCCAAATACAGCAAGGAAACTCTCTCATCCTCAGAGTTTGTTTTACTTGGATGTGAATCAGTCCATTTCTCTCTTTCTTTTAGTTCAAATTTGCAGTCTGTATTTGTAACCACATACACAATCCAACAGAAGAAAATTCTTTCAGCCGTCAAATTAGAGAATTATAAATCATTGTAAGCAACAAAGTGTTCTAATGTGAATTAACACCAATTCATAAATGCTAACCATATCAAAGATGTCCTCATAAACAATTTATAAGGAAAAATGAGTTTCATATCAAAGAGATTTGTTTTCAATCATCTGTATCTTTGTTATGGTTAATTTAGAGCCTGCAAAAATACTCTTTCTAAATTCCCAAAAGAATTGCTTGCTATTCACTAGTCTAAAAGTGAATGCATTAGCTTCAATACAAAGTAAATCAAGAGAATCAAGTGGATTAGTCTAATTATGATAAAGTATGATCCAGCAAATCCAGTCAAAGCCAATTAGAGAAGTAGAAAATAATGTAATCAACAAGTTACTCTTTAACTTTTAGTTGCTTTGAACACACCCTAAGATCATTCGCTTATTTTCTTTTCATTCATGAATTTGCAAAGTGTTGACTGAACCCAAATAATTAATTGAACTTCATTCCTTTCTATTTACGTAACTAATTAAGCTGATTGCATAGAAAGGATGAGAAATGGACAAGCAAAACAGTATGCATCATGAACCTGAATTTTTAAGGATAACGAGATTATGAACAGGATAGATAATTTGTACCATGAACCCAGAACCCATCGATATGAAATTCAAGTAGAACATGAAGCAAAATTTAGCACACAACCCCATCAAAAGAGAAGAAGAAGAAATAATGATGTAAGAAAAATAACTGAAATCTACAGAAGAACAAAGATGTAATTTCACTTACTGATAACTTCTGAGCTTGAGTTCTCTGATGAAGTCCCCACTGACATGGGCGAAAAAGAAATTCCACCAAACTCAAAACTACCAAATGAGGTAAGGGCGGCAAGGAACAAAGAGGTGAGACAGACTCCACAGAGGAAACCCATAACACAAATTTGGCATGGAAATGAACTACCCATTTGCAGAGCCCTCTGTGATACAGCTCTTTCAAGATTTAACTTCTGCCTCAAAGTTTCCATTTTTCACTCTTTTTTACCAAAGTTTATCAGGTTCAAAGGGTAAAGAACCTCAAGATAGCTCGTTAAAGCCTTCTTTCCCAGACTATCATGGCTTGCCAACTAACTTGCAACTTCAGTCACATGAAAATACAGCTATCTTTTTCCTATTTCTGTCAAATGACTTTTAATGTTTAACAAATGCTTGAAAATGTTAAATTGAATACTCTCCAAGAAAGAACAAGGTCACAAAATTGTCACTCTCAATATTTCAGCCATCCGTTTCACCTTTAGCATCTTTCATAGTTTAGGTGGTCCACTCTAGCTTCCTTCCAACTGCAAAATAAATAAAAATTTTGATCAAAACTCAATAGAGATAATTACGGAAATACCAAAAAAAAAAAAAACCTACAAAAGTAATCTGCAATTAGAGATGTAAAACTATATTTAAGTTGTCAAAAGTTTTTGGTAGAAATAAAATAACAAAATTTTAACTCACATGAACCTCAGTTGAATGATGAAAGCAATCATTCAGAAATAGAAGAGAAAATGAAGATAAGAGGCTCTCAAGTAAAGAATCACTTGAAAGTTTAGACAAACTTTAGATCAGCAAGAGAAAGTAGGACAATTAAAGAGTTGATGAATCGAGGAAACAAAAGTTGACTGAAACAATAAATATCCAGAAAAAAAAAAGAATTAAAAATCTTCAACATGCACAACATGGAGCTAAGGAAAAGAGTTCACAGCTGAACCTGGAAGAGTACAATCCTCATTAGAAACATGGACAAAGACGCGCGAAAAAAGCTATAAAAAAATACAGTGACAGAAGAGCAAGACCAAGAAAAGATTCCAGAAAAAGCTACTTGCCAGAAGCATCCAAATTGAAAGTCTGTAATTTTAGTCATTTTTTAGATGGAACGTGATATAAAATGGAGTAATGAGGTAAATTACTCCAGAACACGTGTGATTTGAGCACAAACCCAGGCACAAGAGCAGGAACAGTCAGCAAGAGAAGCTGTTGGGAAGCTAAAAGAAATGTAAAGAGAAATTATCAAGTGTTGCATTTTTGTATCACTTGGGCCAGTTTCAAGCCAATGTCTACACAGAATCAAACAAAACCAAAGCCAATAACATGAAAGCATCTGGTGATGATTGATGCAGCTCGGAACATATTCCTCCTCAACTAGTCCCACCAATTAACCTGACACTGGTCCCACATTTTCAAGTGGAGCCCCACAAGTCAAGAGCCCCTCTCCCCTCCACTCCTTTCCATTTCATTCTTCAAGTCCAACTAAGGCCGCTTGCTGTTATTTCAAATATGTATTGAGATTAAACTCAGGAAAACATGTTTTGTGAATTTAAAAAACAAAAGAAGTGTTATCATTAGTATGATAAGAGTTGGGATGAAGTAAAGGTTTCAACTTTTAAATTGGGACTGGCTTTATCTTCGGCAAAATAATATATAAAGTTTGTTTGTTTGGTTTGGTTGTAGCTTTGTGTAGAAGTAGTTGAGTAATCAGTGTTGTGTCACCTACATATGCAAACATGTCAATGTGGACTCTCTGTCTTGGCACGACACGTGGATCATCTCTACAGACGAAGCCACGTAACTCAACTGTGGCGGTTCTTGATCTGATGATGTGGGGTTGGAACCCGTGCGTGAGTTTAGTATAGGTAAAGTTCGGTTGGTTTACTTTGGTGGGGAGAAAAATTCAGCAACGAATAATTGTACTTCATACTTCTAGTTGCAATCTGTAAAAGATGGCTTCGCGGTTTGCCTTCATTGATGGAGATGCAAAGTTGATAGGTCTCTGTGCACTCGTGAGTGGATTCAAAGAGCTTCTATTTGGGCACCATCATGTGCAAATACACCACCGGTCATTTTATTGTTACGATAAGACGGGATAGCGACTGGCTTTTTTTTTTTTTTTTTTCTATTTTAATGGTATTCGATATTTNCGGGATAGCGCCTGGCTTTTTTTTTTTTTTTTTCTATTTTAATGGTATTCGATATTTATTTGTTACAATTTTAATGAGTTATTTATATTTATAATTTTTCAAATTATTAATTTGGACGCTAGCGTAAATTTTAAGGTTGTATTTGGGTTTTGGATTTTTTTTTTTTTTTTTTTGATTTCTTATTCACATCTTATCACGAAAAGTTAGGTTTTAGAGGATTTTTTGAAAATTACAAGTCTTATAATTTTTTTTAAAACTAATATTAATTGACTTAACTAAAATACCTCAAAGCACCCAATTCAATCTTCTCTCAAAACATTGAAGTCAATCCTCTCTCAAAGTAGCCAAGCCAAGCAAGTTTGACAAAATAAGAAACTAAAGTACGAAGTTGTTTGTAAATATGAGTTGATGATTTGTGATTGAGAATGATTGTTTAATGGGTTTTAAGGAATGATGTGCTTTTAATGTTAGATTTGTTGAATGATGGGTTTTGAATGTGTTTTTGAGTTTCATGTGTTTTGATTTGTTGTTTTTAGACTACAATGAGGTAAAAAAAAGTGATCAATTGTTGTCTGTGAAGCATTTCTGAGATGAATTAGGCTCGATTTTGAAGCTTGAATGTGGGAAATATGATCAAAAAATGGAGGGGCTATCGAAGAAGACAAAGCTCGTTGGCCTATCATGATTCTAATGGGCAAGATAGTTATCCCATCAATGGCCAACTGGCAGAACAATTAGCTTGTTAACTGCCAATTGACAAGAAAATTGGCTTGTTAACGACCAAACGTTCCCCTGTAACAGGCTAACGGTCAAAGGATAGTTGGCCTGTTTGGCCTAAACAATCCAATCGATTGGCTTCAATGTGCTGACCGAATTATACATATTGCGTTTTTCAACCAAATTCTACAACAACTCATTCTACGCTTTTTTTTTTTTTGTAAATTCTTCTAAAAAAGCTTTTTTAAAAATAATAAAATTATATATATTTTTAAAATTTTTTTAACCAAGTTGTCAAATAATGAATTTGGTCTCTTAGATAGCTAAATAGCATTAGCGAAGTATCTAACAAAGTTTTAAAACTAACGAGTTAGCTTCCTAGATAACTAAATAGTTTAGATGTTAGATAAGAGCAATGCTATATGAGTAGTGCAACACTTACAAACTACATAACTAAACTAATCTATATAAACTAATATGTCATCATTGTATTACCACTCTTTCATTTATAGTAATTAATATAAATCAGTATTAACATTTATTTGTCCAATCATATCATGCCAAACAAGTTTGTATAAGCGAGTTTGTATAAATATTTTGTAAATATAGTATTATTCATTAGATGATTATCTTATCAAGCAAACCTAGATGTTTGTATAGCAAAGTAACTAGTTCTCGTTATGTTTACACTTCGATTAACTAGAGTATATTATCATTTGACATTAATTAAATTTGACTAGATAATAAAAAATATGAATAATTTCTAAAATAAAAAACCTCCTTAATTAAATTGTCAATTTTGTGCTATTTATTATCTTGAGGAAATATCACATATTACCCATAGGTTTTCACTAAAAACATTCAATGCATTTTTCACGATTTTTTTCTTGACTACCTACCCCTGTCTTTTATGAAATTTATTAGTTAACCAAATTAAAGTTAATTTATGATGGGAGAGCAAATGTTTATTTTTATTTTTTAAATTAATTTATTAATGAAAAATGTATCTATCACTCTTAAGTTTTGAAAAAATATCAGTCACACCTCTATTTTTTACAAAATCACATTCAACCCTTGACTGGTAGTGCCATTAAAGTTGAATAAGGATGAAAGAGCAAAGTGTCTTTCCATTTTTAAAAAATTCACAAGTAGGATAAAACTAAAAATTAAAGAATTTAAAAAGTAATATTCAAAATAAAATCTTATCCAAGAAAAGAGTAAACAAAAAATTCTCAGGGAAAACTCTACTATAATCGCATCTTCAGTCATTCCACCCAAAGCCAACCAAAACTTACCACCATTGGCTAGTGGTAGAAAACCTTACTTGATTCATTTTGACCTTCATATCTCATCTAGAAAGTTATAATCTCAAAGTTTACCACTATCAAGAACATCATAGGTTTAGTGACAACCCTAACAATCATCCACAACCATATCTGAATAGTGGTCACACACGACTAGAGTCACACCAACAAGATTCTTGCAATGGTGTTTGATAGTTTTTTGGTGGTGATGCATGTAGGGATGCATTTCAACACATATTGGAATGATTTTTCTACCCTTCAAAATTCAAATTCGGGATTATTGTTCATCCCTCTAAAAACAACACATTCAAGGCTAAAACAACACCAATAACATGCCATTCAACTTAACTAAACTCCCTTCAACATAAACAACACTTAAACAACC
>JANLJB010030015.1:0-19471 GCA_026212285.1 Bursera cuneata | reverse complement strand
TTTTTTATATATGTTAGTAAGGGTAAAATAATAAATTTATTGAAATATAGAGGTTAATAGATGTTAACTAACAGAATTTATAACTGGAGGACTTGAGAAGATATTTTTTCAAAACTTAAGAATGAGAGAAGAGAAAAAGGGCAAACTCTCATATGAGTAAAAAAAATAAAAAAAGTAGAAATGGTCAATGATAATTACGTTTTCCTTTTTTCTTCTAAACCACATCTAGGGTACATCATAATTGATGAGTTTCTACATCAATAATCATTTGAAATCTAATTAAACATACAAACTTCAAATCTCATTAATTTTGTTTGTAGTTTGAATAAAGTATTGAAGTAAGGCACCGATCAACTTGTAAAAGTTATATGAAATTGAAAGTAATATATGTTATTTCATCTTATTTATACATGTTTTTCTTAAAAAAAAAAAATCAAATAAATTAATGGGTAGTTTTAGGAGATTGTTGCATTTAATTGGTTAAGGTGTGAAAAAAAATCTGCCTTTGGAGGTTGAAGGTGGGTGCTTAACCAATATCATAAAACAGAAGTATGACATCTGATATCTAACCTCATATGTCAGACAAATAAATCAAATATTCAAATTAAATATTGTCATATGATAAATTTTCATATTAAATATGTAAATATGGTACGTTTTCAAATTAAATATGAATATATGGTAAGTTTTTAAATTAAATATAGAAATATGAAAAATTTTGAAATTAAATATGGAATATAGAAATTGATTACTAGATTAATTCCTTAAATATTTAAATTAAATATGGAAATATGTAAATTGATTACTAGATTACTTCCTTACATTTTCAAGTTAAATATGGAAATACAACTTGTCATGTGATATATTATACCACAACTTGTTGTACTTGACTTTTGTATATTTACTATTTGCAGCAAAAGATACTTAGAATAAACCAAACCTTGGCAAGCAAAGTAATTCTTCGCTCCGGTATATGTAAGCCATTTGACCCTTCTCCTTGGCAAAAGACTGTAGCAATCAAACACATTAAGAACATCACTGAACTGAATCATATTTCCAAGTTCATGGAGGAAATGTGGTTATTCATTATTTCTGTATTATTCTTTCTGTATCTTCTTCTTACCTTGAAACGCTATCTATTAAAACAAACTCGATACAAAAACCTCCCACCCAGCCCGCCTTCTCTTCCCATAATTGGCCATCTCCATCTCGTCAAACAACCACTCCACAGAGCATTACAGGACCTGTCAAACAAATATGGTCCAATATTGAACCTTTCGTTTGGTAATCGCACTGTGCTACTTGTAACCTCCCCATCTGCCGTCGAAGAATGCCTTTCTAAAAATGACATACTCTTTGCAAATAGACCTCGGTTTCTCGGTAGCAAGTACCTACACTATGACTACACCACAATAGGGTCTGCCTCTTATGGTCCTATGTGGCGCAACCTTCGCCGTTTTGCTACACTTGAATTCTTCTCAACAAATCGCCTAAACATGTTTCTGGGTATTAGACAGGATGAGGTTAGAYTGTTAATTAAAAATCTTTATCAGAGTTCACGGCAAAATTTCGCTCAAGTAGAGATGAAGTCAAAGTTATCGGAGCTGTCTTTTAACATCGTCATGAGGATGGTTTCAGGGAAAAGATATTTTGGGGTAGAAGTCGATGATTCTGAGGAGGTTAAGCGCTTTCAAAAAATTATAAGGGAGATTTTTGAATTTAGTGGAGCATCAAATCCAGGGGATTTCTTGCCATTTTTAAGATGGGCGTATTACCAGAGCTATGAAAAAAGAATAAAAACACTACATAGAAAGTCTGATGCCTTCATGCAGTGTTTGATTGATGAGCAGAAAAGCAAAAGGAAACGGTCAGGTGAAGAAGGAACTAGTAAGACGATGGTCGATTCTATGCTGTCTTTACAAGAGTCCGAACCTGAAAACTACTCTGATGAAATTATCAAAGGCATGATAACGGTACGTCTTTGTCGCATCCGTTCTATTCAAAAAGTTAATTATAGTCTTATAAAGTGAACAAGTGGTACACCCTCTAAGGAATTCGTTGATCTGGCGTCTTTAAATTAGAATCCCCATAGGGTATTACCGTTTAAAGCTTGCCTATCTAACATTTTCCCAAAGAATGTATTTAGAGCGAGCCAAAAATCTGCCGCAATTAATCTAGCAATTCTTCAATCACTTTCCAGGATTGAATCTTAAATTGTTACGGCTAAGGTTTTAAGTCCCTGAAGGGGACTAGCCCCCTAGGCAGGCTTATAAATCCATTTCCCGGGCACATTCTGATTGAGGATTTGTATTTTGGATAACAGAAACATAGAATTGAATCCCTCACTTTATTGATGCATGCATATTCAATCATACCCGTTAGTCTATTTTTTTAATAATCTTTCCAGCCATAAGAGACAAACTTAGGAAGAAAGACTCCGAAACTTTAGTCTACTGCATCTTTAAACATCTTTAACAGCTTTTTACACCGTCTATGTCTATGAACTAAAATTAAAATTAACATTTTGCTGAAATTATAAAGCCAAAGTATGAGTAGGTGAAATATTACACTTTTCACTTTGACATCTTTGCGTTGCTAATCGTACAGACACTGGTAGTTGCCGGCACGGACACAACCGCAGCGACTGCAGAGTGGGCTATGTCACTTCTTCTCAACCATCCTGATGTGCTAAAGAAAGCCAGAGCAGAGCTTGACAATCACGTTGGTCATGGCCGTTTAGCAGACGAACCTGATTTGGCCAAGTTGCATTACCTCGAAAATATAATCAATGAGACCCTTCGGCTGTTTCAAGCCACGCCACTTCTTCTGCCACATCAGTCATCCCGTGACTGCACAATCGGAGGATACGATGTACCAGCATCTACAATTTTGATTGTCAACTCATGGGCCATTCATAGAGATCCCAAAATCTGGGAGGACCCAACAAGTTTTAGGCCAGAAAGATTTGAAGGACTTGAAGTTGAGGCATACAAGTTCTTACCATTTGGGCTAGGAAGAAGGGCCTGTCCTGGGGCAGGTCTCGCCAACAGGGTGTTGAAGTTAGCATTAGCTGCTTTAATTCAGTGCTTTGAGTGGGAGAGAATTAGTGAAGAGAAGGTGGATATGACTGAAGGTAATGGTCTTAGTTTGCCTAAAGCCAAGCCATTAGAGGCTATGTGCAAAGCTCGCAAGTCCATGTTCAACGTCCTCTCGGAGCTATGAGCAAATAGCAATTTGTAATGCTTGGTCACTTCTCAAATCTTCTCTAAAAAGTGTTCGTCTTGTTTGTTATAGTATGTCTTAAGAAGTATTAATGAATATATGGTATTAATCTACTAGTACTGCTTAGAATTTCATATGCTGCAACTTTGAATTGATTTCGGAAACCATCGATTTTTAGTTAATGTCAATTCAATTCGTGGAATGCCTGTCCCTGCAAGTCTTGATTGAGTAATACACAAGCGGAACTGCTCCATATTAAGAGTTATTTAAATTTCCATTATCATGTTACATTACTTAATCAAGAATGTTCAAGGTTTCATCAGATGTTAACATTACATTTACCCTCACACGTTATGTAACATAATCTTATAATTAATTCAATTCTTTATTGCTTGGACTGACGTTTTCAAATTTTATTATACCCGTTAATTGCATTTATTTGGATGTGTCTACAAAACTATTACTAAATTAAGAAAATTATTAATTATTTATTTTATAAAATATCTTAGACTTTCTAGATTAAATGAAAATAGAATTAGGTAAAATTTCATGTCAATCATAAATCATAGTCTTAGAAATTTTTGTAGAGATTAATAGTATTTTTTATGAATTCAAAAATCATTATAACCATTCAAAATATAGACTTAAAATTTGAGCCCAACTTAAAATAAATAAATAAATAAAGATGCAGGGTCGCATCATCGCACATCAAAATCAGATCTAGCTTGCAAGCTAACTATCCGCCTGATTTCACCCACACCCAAAGACTCCAAATAAATAAATAAAATTTAAATGAATGCTCTCCTTAAAATAAAATAAAATCAATAGTATTGGGACTCAAAGCTTCATACATCACCGCCCCAAACGACACAGCCAACGATGGAAGCCCAAACGGAACGACCTCAAGATCCCCAAAACGACGCTCAACAAGATCCTAAGAAACTCAACACTAGCAACCTCGCGTTCCGCATATGGCCACCGACCCAACGGACGCGCGACGCCGTCATCGCGCGCCTCATTGAGACCCTCACCACTCCCTCCGTCCTCTCCAAGCGTTACGGCTCCTTGCCGACCGAGGAGGCCGACTCTGCATCCCGCGCCATTGAGGACGAGGCCTTCTCCGTTGCCTCCGCCGCCGCCTCCGCCGAGGATGATGGAATCGAGATTCTCCAGGTCTATTCCAAGGAGATCAGCAAGCACATGCTGGATGCCGTGAAGTCACGCGCTAGTGCTGCTGGCTCTGGCTCCACTACGGCCGTGAGCGATACTAGCAATGACGTGGAACCCAAGGGTGGTGCGGATGAGGACGCTGTCTCTTCTGTTGAGGCGGAGGCTTGATTTCTTTCTAAAACTTTCTATTTTTTTTTTTTAGGCTCTCTTTAATATGTTATGTTAGGGTTTCTGTTATTATTTATGTTTGGAGATTGAGATCTTTTTTGTTTTCTTGTACTAATAACGGATGATTTATGGCCTTATATTATATTTGTATTGTAATATGAGTATCTAGGATTTTTGCTTTCTCTATTTATAACGCCATTTATAGTTTCTTTTGATTTATGTCTGTAATATTTTGTGAGCGCTAAAATGGTAGTTGCTGGAACTTGGAAGCTCTTATTTGCAAAGATGTGATTATGGTTTCTTATGTTGTTTCGTTTGTGTGATCACTGGGTCTAATTTTTTGAGGAAACCAGCATTTTAGTGTTATATAACATATTTTTTTTTTGCAATTAGGGTGGCTGTGTTGATTATGCTTTGCTTATCTGATATATGAACCAAGAATTCCGAAATGTGATGAAACTATGGATAAAGAAATACAGAGAACTGCCAGAACCTGGCAGTTTGAGCTTGATGTACTGAAATGAAAAGTTTCATTTTTCGTGGACCTTTTATTGTGGGCTCGAAATTTAAATTTTAGGGCATGTAAATAATCAAAAAAGATAAACATATGGTGCTATTCTTTTAGACAACAAAAACTGACTAGATATCATGGTTTAGCCACGTAATATATATTTGTTAGACCATGAAGATTTTATAAATTTCTTGTTCAAATATCTGAATTGATCTTCTCTAATTATGGGTTTTTTATGCCACTGAAAGCTGTTGTAATGAAATTTCGTCTATTCTAGTGGATTCTGGAGCCGTTGTATACCTAGTTTATGGTCCTTACAAATTGAATGACCTTTTTTATGATTGAAGATACTCCTCTAGGCTGCAACATCCCTGTGTATTTGCAACTTTTTCAACATGTGATCTGTTTATATAAAACTTGTTCCTTTGCCCAACTTTAATTGCCTTTTAAGCATTTAATGTTTCTGGCTCTTTAGTTGTATTTCTGGAAAGGGTGGAATTGTCAAAATATCTGATTCTGTTGCATCATGAGTGAATGATAGGGAAGAAAAATCTGTTTTTATTGATGATGAATCTGCTTGACAATTCCAGTATAAGAGTGGGGTTTGTGATTCATTAGGCTTGTATGTGATTAGAATTATAATTTGAGTGGGATTATTAATCATGGTGAAGACAAATTTCCTGCTTTATTATAGTTTGCATTAACACTTCAATTGAATATGTTATGTTTCACTACGTTGATGCCATTGGAATCTTAAATTTTGCAAAAATATTGATTTATTGTTGAAAAATTAGTGCACCCATCCTATGGGGTGCACCATGTCAGCACAAGCATACAAGTGTGTCATGTATGCTTGTGCATTTGGTGGAATTCATTTAAATCTTAATTTTCTGAGTTTTAAAAACATAAACTGTCTTTAAATTGTGTTTTTATGCTTTATCCTTGAGCTTTGTTTCACCATAAATGATATCCTTCTGATGCCTTTCACCATAATCTGGGCTTCTATTTGGGCCTGAGTTTTCCTGCCAAAAAAACATTTTATGATTTGATGCTCAATTTTGTTATCTTTGATTTTTGACTATTAGGATTTATTGTTTTTCTTCTTAGATCTTGATTTTTGTTATTCTGTGTGTCCTAAAATTCCTTAATGAAGGAAATATAAATTTAGCTTTTTTCTTTTTTACAAGCTTTGGAACAGTTCCCTGTTTCTAGGCTTCTAGCCAATCGATACGAGATTCAACCTTGGAACAGTTCCCTGTTTCTAGGCTTCTAGCCAGCTGATACGAGATTCAACCTTGGAACAGTTCCCTGTTTCTAGGCTTCTAGCCAATCGATACAAGATTCAACCTTATATCTTACTCTAAAGGATCTCAAGATGGTTGGTTGTGGATGCTAATATCTTTGTTAATGTTTAGTTTTGTTCTCCATTAATTTTTGTTTCTGGCCTCAGTGATCCACAAACAGAATTATGTTTTCCTCCTGAATTTATGTTTTTTTGCTGGTGTAGTGTCGGCATCCCATGGGACGTCTGACTGCCCTGCTTTGCTTGTTGTTTCTGATTCTGCTTTCATTATTCAAAATCTAGATGGAAGATAAATTTTGTTATGTGGCTAGTACTTTTATTTTTAAAACAATTTGATAATCATTTTTTAACTAGATTGAGAGAATGCCTTCCCTAAATTACTCCTTTCATTCTGCCCTGAATAGTAAGTTTGTAGTTTCCTAGAATTCATATTTTATCGAAGAGCAGATTTATTGGTTGTGCCTCAGTGCTGGTGCGGATCCAATATTAGTCATTGTCATTGATCTAATCATATAGTTGTTTTGATCAGACCTGCTATTCAAACATGCTTCTGTTGTTCCTTATTTTTGTTGAGAGATTTCAAAGTTTGGATGGTTGGACAATTATTGTCACTTTATACCATTCCCCTTAGTGGTTTCCTGCCAGGGAAGATCAATTGATTTGAAGTAATTCGATTCTACTTGGGGTGAGATTTTCTCTGCAAACGTTTGAGAAGTCTATTTTAAAATAAAATAGAAAAGATTGCTGATGGGTTGTTTGTCCAAATAATACTTCTGATATTTTTTGAACAAGTCTTGAACCTTAAATTGCAAACAGTAGTATGATTACGTGTTATCTTCCAGGTATTCCTTGAACCTCTAATGCCATTTTTTAATCATCTAGATTAACTTTGATCTCATTCTCAGATTTTTAACAGACACTAAATTTTTGGACTAAAAGCCAAACTTATCCATGAAGTTAATTCCATTCCATAGATCTCAAAAGAGAGTTCACACCTTTCTGAATAGTTCCTTACTGGTGTGCTTGGGCTCTTAGAAAAAGATTATGTATCTACTTTTGTCTTCTTTGGGAAGTTAGAGAGATGCCTTAAGTTAATTGGCAATCTCTGGCTGGATCAGTTGATTTTGTTCCATTCCTTACACGTGGAGGAGCATAGCATTTTGACACAAATTAAGTAGAACGTATTGATTAGATTGTTACAAAATTGACCACTGATTTGTTTCTTTCCCATAGTCGTTTTGCAGTTAATTGATTCTGTTTACATTTTTTCTTCAAAAAAGGATTTTGAGGACCTTGGACTTGAGGAAAGTTGATGCTGTAGCCGATGACATTTTTTATAATTAAGCTGTGTAGATATTCTTAAATTACGGAGTATGACACGAGTAGCAATGCAATACCTATTTGGGATGTTAGAAAATTGACCATTAATTTGTTTGGTTTTCATTATTAGGAGCAAACTGGTTGGATGGTTGATCTACTACTGTTCTCCTAGATTGGAGTTCTTCTCTTTTCCTTTTTGTGGGGCAGGGAGGGATTGAAGAATTCAGAGAGGCCCTATCAAGGAGATGAACTCGGAGATTGTAGTCCTGTTTGTGAGCAGGCCGAATGACAGATAAGATAAAGATATCCATAAATGTGGAGAAAAAGTTTTCTTTACCAAAAGCATTCGTCAAGAATGATTTACAAGAATTGCTAGCTGTAGTTCAATTTCACTTTTGACGCAATGTTACCTTATTCGTCTCTAACTATGGATGCTTAACTAAAAAAATTGTTCCATCGACTCTGTATACATGAAGAATTATCAAAGGGAAGAAAGATTCATTGATTGTGCGGTAGATTGATTTGATATTCCATTGATCTGCGCGATTCATACAACCTCAAATTGAGGGCATAAAGTAAAGGTGAGTTAGACTCTTGAAAATTATTTAATATTCTCAAATGGGTTTCTCCATAGCTTCACTTCAAAAATATATACCCGTCAATATCATTCTGAATTCATCTCTCTTAAACCCCTGTTTTAGTGGGAGTGGGTTTTGATTTCAAACTTTCATGCGCATGGATTGATAACTTCTACCAAATTAAGCAAAAGCAGGAGCGTAGTTAAACAGTTAACAACTGAAACAAGTCAATAAATAACAGGTGATTATCATTGACAATTGTGCAATCCTGAATCATGGCCCCCTTGAGTTGAATAGAAACACTCAGAGCAACTCTTTTATAACCCAAGCAATCCAATGATTACATTAAGGTTGAAACCTAGTTTGAAAAATTATAAAAATATCCTTGATTAGTCTTCAAAATTCTGAATGTCATTATGAGATTATCTCGTAGGTGGCGGTGACCGAAGTAGACTACTAATATATAGAGACATCAGACATACACCAAACTCCATATTGGCCTAACCTAACCATCAAACTTTCTGTGGCATTTCCACCAATTTAAGATGTAAAATGTGTGATTGCTTCCAGGGCATCCAACTTTGAGGATGCCTAACAACATTTCTAACATTTTCACGTTTCTCTCCTGCTGTTGTGCACAATCTTTGACCAAGAACTGCCCCTGCCCCTGTCCCTCTCCCTCTCCCTCTCCTTCTCATCTCATAATTTCAAAGCACGCACATCAGCAATTAGAATTTACAAATTGAAGAAAAGGCCGTGGAAAAGAAAAACGTAGCTGATATTTAACAAGTGTTTGCTCAAATTGAACATCGATAGCTTGGCAAGAAAGAAGAAAATTATTAACTATCAAAACTCTTGTAAAAAATTCATCCTCTAGTTATATGCTGCACAAAATGATCTATCAAGTGGGTAATAATTCTAATTACTAAACTAAATGTTCTTATCTCATATATCTTAGAACTGAATTAGATAAAATGATTTATATAGAACATGTCATACAAACTAACGCATGATTATCAAATGAAAAAGCTGTTTCAACAAATAAATTTTAACATGTTTCTCATTTTCAATGAAATTACTCACTTAGATTTAGGCACTACATACCTTGGTCCTACACTATATATACGAATACGAATATACACAAGCTTATCTATAGTTAGGCTGTGCAGAAACTTGCATTCAGTTTGAGACATCCAGACGTACAGTACTCCACTGTATTCATACATGCCTTTCGTACAATCTAAGTGAGGTACGGCGATTGGTAGATGAGTGCTTGTGTATAATATTATTACGTTAGTAGAAATTAATAGTAGACAATTGTATACGTGAATTGTTTTTTTGGTCAACTTTAACAAGTAGGGAATATTTTTTCTATCCTTTTATACGATTTACTTTTTTGACTTCAACGAGATTAGGTTAGATTTCTAAATTCCCTGCAACTTTCTTTTCAGATATTGGCTGTGACGTCCTGGATTACACCTTTGAAGAAACACCAGAAATTGAATATTAAAGAGAAAATATTAAGTGCAGAAAGAGAGAGAGAGAGAGAGAGAACGAGCTTGTGGGCAAGGCAGGAGATCTCCTTAATTTGAACATACCCAGTTCAAAACATAAAATGTATTATTATTTTCTTCTGTAGTTACATAGTAAAGAATTAAAACACTGAATAATCCTATAAACTCTGTGCAAATTTCTGTCGTTGCTACGTTAACAGTATAAGTTAGGACCATCCAGATTACAAGAGATTCATATGATAATGAACGAACCAAAATTTTCCGAGACGGAATACGTCTGGAGAAAAAAAAAATATACATCACAATATTTTGTGCAAAAAACTATAAAGAAGAATGTTGGAAACAACTAAAAATACTTGAGTGTTTGAAAGCCGAGCAAGTGCTAATGACCGGGACCTCTTTTGCTTGGTCCGGAGGCCAATTTGAAGGCTAAGCTCCTCACCAGAGGACGCGTGCTGGAGGTGCTGGAAGAAACGGCAAACGAAGCCATACCTGGAGCTGGTTCAGCTCCTTTGACGTGTTCACATCCAGCAGCAACAACGGTTTCCTTCATTGACCGGGGGACTCTGCAATGGCCAACGCTAAACTGTGCTGATAGCACCAGTATCAGTAAACCGAGCATAAAGAATAGAGGCTTCATTGATGTTGCCATGATATTCCTCTCGGTTGCGATCTCTATCCTTCTTTCCTGAAACTTTTCTCTGAGACTGGAGACTGTATAGAATAATCAAGTTCGTTAATTGCTATGCTCGGAGTGAGATTAAAGGGGTGTATATATATAATGAAATAGAAGTTGCTTGAAGAGGAGGGTGAAGCAGCGTGGGGTGGGACCGTTAATAGGATTGTTTTGTTTGACTCAGCAATTTTGAGGTATATCAAAGGCGAAGAGGTGATCGAAGAGCTGGCTTTTACTTTGACATTTAATGCTTATGCTGTTGGAGTTTGACTTTACTATAAAAGAAACTAAACTTCGTTGCCTGAAGAGAAAAAATGGACAATCAGAAGAGCCGACTACGTTGCAACATCGAACATATAGAGAATTGAGTGCAATTTGTATGCTTTTGCATGTTCACGTTCAACCAAACATTGTTTTTACTTTCACACGGTTTTCATCATCCACCTGCTCCAATGCGTGTGTTTATACACCTGTTACGCGGTGCTCTTCTCTATCTCTCCTCTTATGTATTTGTTTATTACATCAATCAATTATATTAGCTAGACGCCTACATGTAAATTCCACGCCACGTGTCCTGTTCAGAGTATAATAAACAATGGCAAATCTTAATTTTTTTTATTTATTTATTGTCTTTTTTCCGTTTCAGGTATTTTTCCAGGAAATTTAAAGAGATGCTTGCTTCCTTGCCTCTTGTTGTTGAACTTTATGCGTTATCTTTCCAAGCTAGTACAAGACGGTGCATATTGCATATATATCGGTGGGGCAATCGCGTGGAAAGCAACCTGCTAGCTATGGTTTCGATGTGGGCCTTCAAAAAATGTTTTTCATATGTATAATCTGTCGGTCTCTTAAATTTAGCTAAGACTTTGATTGTCTTGTGCACACGAGTAGAGTACATATTCTAGCTAGAATCCGGCCGGGTCAGCTCGCGGCACCGCGGATGGGATTGGATGGATCATGTACGTAGTTGAAAAGGCCAGCTTTTGTATACAATCTGTTTGAATTACTTGTTAATTACGTTGACAAATCGTAGCTGTCAATGTCAGAGGCTTTTCAGTGTATAAAATATGAGATCCTTTTCATTTTGGGATTAAAATAGTAGAAGGTGGCAGGTTATTTTCAAAAAGGAGGCATTAGAATATGTATTATACGTTTGCAGTTTTCAGCATTCCTTTCCAAGAACATGCTATTGTCTAGTGAATGTGATACACCACTTGCGTTGTGCCGGATTTGTTAGTTCCAAGCAACGAGCAATTTTACAGGTAAAAAGGATAACCAATACCAGAGTAGTAGGTATATATGAAACCAATTAAAGTTCAGGTCTAGCTTTTGAAAATTTGTAGTAAACCGCCAGACGTGGCCAGACATTACGCTCTCATTTTTCAAGCTTAAAGCTTATCTAACTAGATGTTAGTATCAAATTATCCACCACAAGCATACGTTAATCTTGCCCTGTCCCGAATGTAAATGATGGGGACGTACATTTTGTCCCGCCGTGAGTGCGTATGAGTGTGTCAGAGCCATTGAACACCAATGAGTATTTGGACCCAGGAGGCAGGGACAAAGCCAGCGCAGCGTCAATAAAAATATGATCAATTAAGCATTACCATTTGGTTACCATGGTCCTTAAATAATGTTTTATAAACGGGTTAAACTACTTCCTGCGAAATACATGTTTTATGTCTACATTTTATTATGAAACACATAATTTCACCGGCATCTAGCAAACTAATGAGAGCGAGGGGGACCTGCCATTTCCAAATTTCTAATTCCAAACCTGCAGTGGAAGCCAACTGTACACCAATATCCATATATGTAAATGGTTTTCATGAGATGAAGAAATATTTCTAGATGAACTAACATATCTTCGGGAGGAATTGCATGCAATCCGTTAATTAATTCAAAGAAGGTCACTATTAGTATCATCCAACGTGTTGAGTCATTTTCTTTTAGCCCAAATTGGCAAGATATCCGGAGTTTTGTTTTCCTACTTGCTACATGTTTTTTCATATCTGGCATCACGCATCAAATTAAACAGCATAATGGTTGATTAAATAATCTTGGTTTTATTTTTCTATGTCCATGAGACAAAAATGCGTATCACATTGTTGTTCCCTAATATTCACAAATCGATGATTCTTTTCTTTTTGGTAATCTTATACTATGCACATTATTTAGTTAGGCCAAGTATTCGTGTTCTATCACTCTCCACGTGCGTACCCTTGCTAGGCAAGTGTCAAGTGTCAACGCATGTGACCTTCCCTACATCTCTTATAATAGGAGAACTACTTACTATTATAATATTGTTTTCATGTTTCCCATGGTCATCCTCGTGACCCCATGGGGAATATGCGGTGGTTAAACGTAATTCTCAAGTCTTATTTGCTACAATGCTACTAATTTCTAAGTCAATAATAGAATGTGGCTCATGTGCTTTCCTAAAAATACTAAAGACTTTCTGGGCGGCACACAAGTACACATTACATACTTGTATATAGTTACTTTACTTCCTAACATTCTATAGTTACTAGTTACTACATACAGTTGTTGAAGCAGCTAACTAGCCAGTGAAATTAATAGAGGAGTTGACCGTCCGGCAAGAGCCGCCTGAGACGGCACTTGTCAGTTTGACGAAACACACATAGCTTTTGTTGTTTTACGGTGTGAAGCAATTATTCATGCCGTTGACCTCTTCCTCAATCTGTCAATCACGAGCCGAATCAATCGATATTCATGCATTTTCAAATGTGTTATCTGTTCACAATCTTAATTTGGTAGAGAAGCTTTCCTACATTCCATATTATTATTTTAATCTTGATTCGTCTTGATTAGTTCGTATTTATTATTTCGGAAACACGAGAACATGTTCAACAGAAGTTCAAAATACTTAACAAAATAATAATGGGTTAAGTTGGTATATCCCAAATTAAATAAGTTTTTTCTTTCCATAGGTATCAACATTTGCCTTCTCTATAAATTTAATATATCAAGTTCACTGACCTTGTTCACCTGACCCACACGGAAATTCAAGTCTTCAAATTCTTCATTCCCTTTGAAAGTTAGAAACAAGCTGTCCCTCTTTGCCTCTTCTGCTATTTATACCCCCAAATATTGTTTATTGTAGTGTTCAACATAATTAACTTTTATTTTCATTTGCACTTGCAACCAGCCAGCACAAGCAGCAAGACCACAACCATCAAACATAACAATGAAGCAGCGTCGTGTCATCTCTTTTGCTCTGCCCATCTTCATCCTTATCGTTTTTGGCATCCTCTTATGTTCCAAAGGAGTGGAGGCTTCCAGCAGGCCTCTCAGGCACCAGTTTTCTCCTGCTTCACTCACCGCGTTGAACAAGGCTCGAGCGTACTCTGGCCCCAGTCATGGAGGGATTGGTCACAAGTGATGTGCCAATTAAATCTTCAATTGATGAAATCGTATCAAAAGTTCACTCTGACAAGCCCGCATGCATGCTTAAATTTGTTCATAACTGCTTTTAAGTTTTTTCTTTCCACTTCATCTAAAGAAACTTAATAGAATGTACTTGAGATATATGATATACAAATAAAAGTTACGTATGATTCTTTGTATTAATGATTATCTTCGGTTTTTCGAACTAGCTTCAAGTTGGCAAGTATTTGTATGTCTAATTTCAAAATCCGTGTTTGCTTGTCATTTTCATTCTCTACTACACTGCTATTTGGTTTCAGTTAATAAGATATAAATGGTGAGCATAGCAGAAAATTTATTACATTAAAACGATGGTTTATAATTATAATATGTTAAAATCTATTAAAAGAATAAGAGAAGTTTTGTTTTTGGGATTTTGAAGGTTTAAAGATGGCATCATTCTTGGGATTTTGAGAGATACAGTTAGCAAAAATTTGATCATTATATTTGATAATGGACAGTGAATGTAAGAAGAGACGTAAATGGGTGTTAAAAGAGTAGTTTTGAGAGTGTGAATGCCATCCTATTATAACAATTCATATTTCACTAGTCTTCTATTAATGAAGAGACTTAGCATTTGAGAACATTTAACATTACCTGGCTACCATAGGTAAAGATTATGCATTTATTTTATCCATTCGAATGTGTATAATTCGTAAATAAACTTGGGTTCAACTTCGTTTAAACTTAAGAATCACCTCTTGAACAGAAAGTTAGGCCAAGATGTGTGCGTAAAAAAATGATATGATTAAATTTTCCATAGTTGCGTTGAGCATCTTATTGATCGAAGTTGGATTTGGTTCATCATACAATTGGGTAAATATTCAGTCAAAAAGTTCATAAATATTCCACCAAAAGTTCGGATATTAGCAACGGACCGAGACAATTCTTGCCTATAATATGAAACATTGCCTCAAAAAGCAAGAAAATTGAACAGAGAAATGGGCCGAGTCCAATGTACAATTAGACTTAATATAATCCAACCCTTCTTGGGCTGAAGAATGGCCTAATGGATCATCTCTTACAAAATATTGAACTGGACTGCTCCAACTAAATCATTTAGGGCAATGATATACCTAATTAAAAAATAAATGACATGTTTTCAAAAATGGACCACAGAAAGGCTGAAAATTTAAATGTCATGTTACTACATTCAATAGACCGATATTAATATCAGTCGCTAATGCTTGATATATTGATACTTATCGATCTTAGTTTTGATAATCTTTAATATTTGATTTAAAAAAAAAAATCTTAACATATCAACTTATTGAATTCGGTTATGAAATCTAAATTTGTAGGTGTATAACATAGTTTTGGTTATTTCACAGTTGTTTCAATCATTTGATCTTAGGGAGTAATTATAGATAAAAGTCAATTTCAAATGGCAGGAAGAAAGGTCTGATCCTGATTGATAAAGAAGTGGGGGTGTGGGTTGTGCGAGTGGTAGTGCGACAAGTTTACCGGAGGAACCAAATAAAGATCCGGTTGCAGATAATAGTTGGTAAATAAATGCCAAAAGCATCACTTTCATAACCGATAGTGAGAAATATTTGCTTGGAATCTTTCGAAGAAAAAACAACATTGTGTGGAACTGTTAAAGAGAAGAAAATATCGTGGATAAGTCTCTCTTTTCACCTTTTGTTGCGTTCTGAGAAGACTCGTTGCCTCAATGGCATGTTTTTTCTTGCGGACAGCCAATAAAATCCTACTCCATTGCCATCTGCGCGCATTACCTTACATGCCTTGGTGCATCATGAGCTATGTCCAAAACGAAAGCTATTATTTGGGGTGTCGACTGTTACTTGATGTGGCCTCATACGTATTTAATTGGACAGCTAATTTAATGGTGCAATGAATTTTCAGATGGGTTGTGAGACTCGATTCCCAATAACTCACTACCGTGACTCTTTTACTATTTCAATATGACATGCCCAAACACTACATATTGTTGTCTGCAATTTATTTTGTTTCTTTCCAATAAAAAAGATTTTTTTTTTTTTTACATATTTATGATTTTCTTTGTTTTGAGGATGTTTACTTTCTATCTTGTTCATAGATACTGAGATTAATTAGGTATAAAATTCAAATAACACCAAATCAAAGAGCCCAATCTTAGTTAAATGATTTTTTTTTTTTTTGGTTTCATGAATGCAAAAGTAATAGTGGATTTTGGTGGCAACCGAGCATAGACTCCGGGGTACAACAAAAGTTATATCATCAAAATGGAAGTATAAAAATAATAGATACATAAGACTTTGGAATTATTAGTTGGTTCAGATGTCTTCCAATTCAAGTAAGAAAACATAAATATCAAGTAATTTTGAAGAGATTATGTTACTTCCCATATTGTTGGCAAAGGAATCTTGAAACCAACTTATAAACCTTAAATTTTCTCAATTAAGTAGACATCATTTAAACAAAATACTTTAATGAAGCCTAAAATTAAGTATGTGTAATAGAGTTTGTGTGTATCTTAAGGTGATGAGTGACCCCAAACACAACGTATCATACTTTAGATCGTTAGTTGAGTATGAGCTATTATACATGATATCGTTATCGATAATGAGATATAATACTTTATTATTGAACGTATCAAATTTTATATCGTTACTGATGTTGAGATGTGATACGTTATTCAAAGTGGTTAATATATAGTTTGTTAGTTGAATATGAGATGTTACATATGATATCAGAGTTATTTCGATACTGAAAGTGAGGAGTGACCTCAATATGTCACATCTTACATTGTTACCATTGTAAAGACCCATCCCAATATGATATCTTATAGTATTATTGAAAGTTGTTTTAAGTTATCTTTTAATATTTGGAATCCCTTAACTTAAACAAATTTTGAACGACTTGCATGAAACCTAGGAGCCAACCCTCGCAACATGTCAGATCTTACATTGTAACTAAAACATTGTTTATGTTAGCATTTAAGCTTTCAATTTGCTTTGACTAAATAAACTGATTTTAATTAAGCAACATTGTACGAAACCTTGACGCAAATTCTCCCCCTCCCCCCACCTAACATGTAACATCTTACGATCAAAACCAAAAGAGATTTTAAGTTAGCATTTAACTTTTGAACTCCTTAACAACATAAGCGGATTTTGAGTGAAAAATATTACATGAAACATGAAGTTAATTCCCCCCATCGTATCACATCTTATGTTGTTACCAAAATAGGGTTTAAATAGCCTTTAAGCTTTGTATTTCTTTAACTATATAAACAAATTTTGAGTGAAGAATAGTGCATGACACCTAAAAGCGAATCCCACACAGATTTGGAATATTCGAATCTGAAAAAATAAATTATACTTAACAGCATCTCATTTAATTATATTCTAAGACTTTCCATCCATATACTTAGATCTTTAATACTTAACAGCATCTTATTTAATTATATAATTATTAGTGTTAACATATCCTTAATGCCATATAAACATCAATCAACACTATGTAGCATGATTCTAATCCTCAGGAGCTCTCCACTATTAGTCCATGTTAGGTAATCGTTTCTCAAGGGCGAGCCCCCCTTTTCAAGAAACAAATGAGCTTTGCCCACACAACCACTTTCTCACAAGCTTATTCGAGGCCTCCATCCTGAACCCTAACATGAGACATTCTTCCTTTAACTATTAGGTCAAATTAAAGCGTCATCAAACTAAATTATTATTTCTTGTAGGGGTAGATTCGTCCAATAACTAGTAGTCTAATCCTATGACTTCTCCCATTTATTAATAATGTCATTATAAAAAGAAAAGGGAAAACCATTCGATTAAAGTTACCTGGCAGTGATGAATGATGATTTTCATTTCGTGTGCGTGGATGGAGACGATTTTAAAAAGGAGTGAAGGACAAAAAGGTAAATGAAGAAAAGGAAAAAGAATCGAAACGCATTCATTTCTCATCTTGTCCTCATCGATACCCACCAAGCCAGCTCTCTTACCCATACCCTCAACCCACCACCAAACCCTCGTCATTTCCTCTTTCTCTGATTGATTCATCTATCTCAACTTTCTTCTTTATGAAGCGTTCGGTTCTCGATTCTCCGGTCGCCGGAGACGATCCCAAAATGAAGAAAGTTAAACAAGATGGATACTCGGAGGCAGAGGAAGAGCCTACACAAACTGCCTTCACGAACTTGGATGAGAATCTTCTCTTCGAGGTGTTGAAACATGTTGATGCCAAGACCTTAACCACCGCCGCCTGCGTCAGCAAGCAGTGGCACAAGACCTCTCAAGACGATCGTCTCTGGCCCTTCAAGAACATGGATGAGAATCTTCTCTTCGAGGTGTTGAAACATGTTGATGCCAAGACCTTAGCCATCGCCGCCTGCGTCAGCAAGCAGTGGCACAAGACCTCTCAAGACGAGCGTCTCTGGGAGCTGATCTGCACGCGCCACGGGGCTAATGTTGGCTGCGCTGTCCCCCAGCTGAGATCCGTCGTCCTCGCCCTTGGTGGGTTCCGTCGGTTACATGGTAGGTATCTCTCCCAGCTTTCCAGGGCACCGCCTCAGTCTTCAGCTTCGACATCTGCTTCGGCTTCGTCTTCCTCTTCTTCCAATTGGGCTCCGTTCCCGCGGATGGGGGGGACAAGGCAACCGGCACGGTGGGGGAAGGACGAGGTTCATCTGTCTTTGTCTCTGCTTTCGATTCACTTTTACGAGGGGATGAATTCTAAAAACCGGAGCTGATAATTTCTCTGATATGTATATGTTGAATCAATTTCTAGTATTTATTTGTTTTCTTAATTTGGTTTGTGACTCTTGTTTACTGAGCTTTTGTATGTAATCTGGGTTTTGGTAACTCGATCTGTTGTACTCTTAATGATATCAAAATTGTGAACTAATTGTTACTTTGTTTCCTAAATGTATTTACTTTTTATTATAATGTATAATTATGTGAAGTTACTTTCATTTTTGTTCTTTTGGTTGATCGGAAACATGATCATGATAAAACGAGGTGATAAGGATATGCGTTTTGGAGGATAAACACAAGCAGACACAACTAAAAGTGTTAAAGTTGTGTTAAATGTCTGCTTCTGGTTGTGCTGTCTGGTTCTTTTCATATCCCGGTAGGAAGAGACAGAGAGAAGGGTGAGTTTGCATAGATTTAGATCTATAAAAGCCAAAGACTTCTCTGGTAATGATAACGCTGTTGTCGTATTAGTAGTTCTATTCTGACTCTCTCCTTGAGAAGTGAAGGGGTATTTCAGATTCAGAGGCAACCAGCCTGCTTTCACTTTTCTGTTCTATGCTTGCTTACTGTACTCTTTTTTTTTTTTTTTTTCCGCATATTAATTTTTTATTCATGTCACTGGTCAATTATAAGCTTCAAACTGTTCTATTTTCTTCCACATTTGGAATTATCTGCAACTTTTATGTTTTCCGACTCTTTGTTTTTCTCGGGGGTAATTTTTGTTTAAGTTTCTTTTAGTTTATTTTAGTATGATCCATGCTTATAAGCCTTCCAAGATCTGGTTTGGAAGAAGAAATAAGGAGCTTTAATTTTGGATTCACAAGCTCGAGTGTCAGAAGATGGTGTACTGGATACA